>PVIW01006575.1:0-84967 GCA_004026585.1 Noctilio leporinus
GGGAGGAGGGAGGAGGGAGGAGGAAGGACCCCCTCCCCCTATCCCATCCCTGAGATGGCGCTTACTGCTCTGGTCACTTGGCCAACCCCACTGCCCAGACAGGGACAAAGCAGCTGAAAGAGGTCAGGCAGCCCAGGCGGGAGCTTCAGAAAGGCCCCTGGACCCCGGGCTGACCCCTCCTAGGCCGCCATGGCTGCGCCTCCGCCCTGGGCGGTGTGGCAGGCGGACTCCGCGGGCGGCTCTGCAGGCGCGGGCGGCCCCTCTGGCAGGAAGGCTGAGGTGGGGCCGGTCTTGTCTAGCGCATACTTCCCCGAGGTTCTCATAACCTCAGTGTCACCTCTTCTACCCAACCTGGGCTTTAGTGAACAAGAAGAACTAACCAAGGCTCTCAGCAAAGGGGCGATCTCACAATTACCTCCCGCCAGGCACCTGCACATGGCACAGGGTAAGGACAGACCTGGCTTGGCTTCCTGAACCCACCCGACAGAGACCTCCACCACTGGGGACACACAACGACCAGCACCTGACAGCAGCTCCTCCCCTCCCTTGGGGCCCAAAGCAAGTCTGGACCTTTCTGCAGCTCCAAAACTGGTGGATGATGACCAGCAGCCCAGGGCCCTGCCCAGCAGAGCTCGGAGCCCAGGGGGCGTCTGGACGATGCGGGGGACATCGCTGAGGCCCCACCAGGGACACCCGGCTGGTGCAGAGACCCAGAGCTACAGGCTGCCCGCACCCACCTGCTGGGCTTGTTCTGTGGAGCCTGGTCACCCGTCTGGTTGATGCCCGTCAGGGTGACACCGTCTGTGGTCTTCTTCTTCTCTCTCCGGCTGAGTGTCCGATTCATGTCCGCAGACCACTCCTGGGCAGCCGGCACCGAGGGGGAGAAACCAAAGTCTATTTGTTTGAGGCCACATCAGGCTCAAACATGGGGCAGGCGCTTGGTCTTCAGAGCTGAGATCCTTCCTGTCTACACCCTAAACTGTCTCCGGTCCCCAGGGTGCAAGAGAGCTGGCTTCGGGTCCTGAGCAGGCTTGCAATGGGGCCACGAGACCCTGGGGTGGCGCCACCTGAGGGGCAGATAAGCTTCCGGACCCCTGGAGCCACGGGCAGCGGTGCCCTCCCCCAGCTCTGAAGAGGCATCGGGGTGGGGAGCAGAGGCTGCTCAAGGCACCTCCCCAGAGGGTCACTGTCCCCAGCGTGTGAACAGGCCTTGCCGGCTGCTCTGGAAAGCACCGGGAGCAGGCAGGAAAAAGAAGGAAGGGCTATCGCACAACTTTCCAGGAAAGCACGTGCCACGGTGACGGGACCCTCCTCCCTCCACGGCTGCTGTCACACAGCTTCGGCTGAAGGAGCTCCCAAGGGGGCTGTGTCCACAGCTCTGCTCAGGTGTAGTCACAGGGCCTCAAGGTTCGATGCCGGCATAGAAACGCCAGCAACTTCCAGATGAGGAAACCAAGACCCAGCAAGGAAAAGTTACTTATGCACAGTTAGGGCTGACCAGGTCACCTATCAGTTCCTTCTTTCTCACATGAAACAAAGATGACGGACAACCTGAGTGGAACATGACAGGTATCTGTGGTTCCTGGGCAGCTGGCTAGGTAGGGCTGACGGGACCAACCCCAGCTGACCCTGCGGCCGGCAACCTGGACGACTGGCTGACATGGCCACAGTTCCTCCCCCCGCACGTTTTCAGGCCCGGGCACGGACGCCACACAGACCCGCGTGGGCTGGACACACACTGCAGGGGGTCTGGGATTCAGTAAGTGAGACACAGAATAGTAACTTACTTCATCCTCGTGGCGTGGAAAAAAGAAACAGATAAGTTGGTTAGAGGGAGGTGAGCACGAACCGCTAAGATTAGTGGTTGCTGCTTCCCTGCCCACCAGCTCCACAGAGGGAGGGGCACCCAGGGGCTCCTGCCCAGACCCCCCCAGTGAGAAGCCTGCTAGGTCTCCCTCCTGCGACCATGCTGCTGCCTGGCATTGATGACTGCCAGATGGCCCTGAGGGACGAGGCAGGAGTGGGGTGGAGTAAAACCCCACTGCTGTGTGCATGTGTCATCAATTGCTTCTTCCCAGGGTGTCACCATGGGGTGGGAGGCCGGCTGCCTTCTCCTTTCTCCTCTTGGTCACTTCCACTTGGAGGGCCCCGGGGCCTGCTTTGTCCCAGTGCCTCTACGGAAGGGGCACAGCCTGCTCTTGGCTCCCTGTTGGACAATGTCCTAAAAGTGGTACGGGGGATTGGGTGCCTGGCCACAGGGACCCACATGGCCATCTGTCTAAGCTGTCGTGAGTAGCTCCAGACAACAGGCACATGTCAGCTGACAAAACTGCAGCTTCTGCGTGGTCAGCAGGTGGCCACCCCCCAGCAGGGTGCAGGCCGCTGTGGCAGCCACCTGAGGGGACAGCTGTTGCAGTCACTGTCACAACAGGCGTCAGCTGAGTCACAACAGGGGCAAACGGCTTGCTCAGTGTCCCACAGCTGGGAAGCGCTGAGGCAGGACTGCAGCCTGGACTCAGGTGCAAGGCAGAGAGTGGCTCCCAGCGCCCGCCTGTGGCAGGCCTTGCTTCACCGCAAGCAGGAAGAACCCTGCCCTCCAAGCACAGAAGGCAGGACTTGGACCGGGTTCGAGGCAGGGTGGTGCCTGGTGACCCAACCCAAGTCCAAGATCCCTGGGCATTTTGCATGTAAAGACTTTGGAAGGCTCAGACCCATGAAAATGGGAAAAGAGGAAAGTTAATCCTGAACCCAAATCAGTTGACTTTATTCTCTGAAAGAAGGAAAAGAAGAGCCCCACACAGAGACTACACTTCCCTTCCAATCTGGACCAGTGACACGGTGCCCGTGGCCTGCCAGGCCCGGTGTGCGCTGCGGCCACCTGCTTCCCGGCTCGTCCCCAGCCAGGCTGGGGAGGGAACCGGTGTGTGGGGGTTGGGGGTGTCCTGTATGTTCCATGAGGGAGTGCCAATGGTCAGCTGGCAACCCCCCAAGTGCTCGATGGGGAAGAACATTGCTGTACCTCCCCACACGCAGAAAGCCCTGCAGCAGCGCTTAAAGCACAGAGCATGAAACACTGGCTTGCCGTCCCGTGTAGCTGTGGGTAACAACCGCCCCATAAACGGGGCAAAGGCCCACGCAGAGTTGGAACGAGAAAAACCGTGTACGATTTGACCCTGTGGCAAGAGGTCATGGGTGCAGCCTCCTCTTACCTCAAACTGCGGCCAGTTCATGGACATGCCTGGCCCATGGTTGGCTCTGAACCACCTCAGGTCCTCCACCGCGTCGGCGGCTTTGATGCTCTGCTCCAGGTCGCGGTAAATGGTTTTGTAGCTAGATCAGAGAGAAGCGTGACTCTTTCCGAAGCAGAGATGGCCACCGTGCACCCCAGCGCAGCGCCTGGCCCAGCGGCGCCCAGGTTCACAGCCACCTGACCCGACAGCTGGTTTCACGCTGCACATCAGACAACCCACCCTGGCTCAGCGGGCTGTCATCTGGCCTCCAGGTGCACAGGCGACAAACAACTACGTGTGGAAGCCGTATCGCCTGGCTTCTAGCAAATCAGGTGGCAACGACCTGGCTTTGCTCTGCATTAGAAAACGCAAACAGCACTGGCATCTGAGCCACACAGGCCACCAGTCTGGGTGGTTCCACTGAATCAGGTCCAGGATCCAGTGTCAGCAAAGTCCCTCCTCATCCCTTCAAGAAGCTTGGAGGTTTACGCTCAGCCACACAAAAGCAGGTCCTGAAGACACTGCCTGGGGTGGAGGACGCCTTCTGCTGGATAGCCCACAGCCACTCACCTTCCCAGGACGCTGGCCGTGCCCAACGGGAGTCTGTGTCCCTGTGGGTCCTGGTGTTTCACTCCTGATCCGTGTGGCTGGAAGGTCATTACCCTCTCTGGGTCCCACTCCCCCCTCCTTTGAGTGGGCCTGATGCCCTCTGTTACAGGTTGAACTGCGTCCTCCAAAGGACATGCAGTCCTGACCCCCAGGACCTCCAAATGTCACCTTATTTGGACCCAGGGTCTTCATCAAGTTACAGTGAAGTCATTGGGCTGGGCCCTAACGTATGGGCATCTTTTTCTAAAGTAGGAAAATTTGGACACAGACAGATTCTGAGAGAGAAGATGGCCATGGGATTGGGGTCACATGTCAACAGCTGAGGAAGGCCCTGGGCTGACTGACAGTGATACCAGGCCTGGAAGCGACAGGCAGACTTGCCCCAGAGCCATTAAACTCCAGCACCCAACCCTGCGAGAACAAGTTCCTGTGGCTATTAAGGAACCCATTAGGTGATGTGACTACACTCTCTCCTCGCTGGTGGCCCAGAGGACTGTGGGAGGCCAGGCATGCCACCAGGGACACTCACCTCCAGCAGTTATTCTGCCACCTGGAGAACCTGATAGCTCCACCCCAGCCAGCTGTGTGGCCTCAGGCAAGTCACTCAAGCTCACCCAGCCTCAACTCCCTCATCAAAAAGATGGGGAACAATGCCACCTACTCCATAGAAAATCGTAAAGATTGATTCCACGATGGCAGGGTAGCTGTGCAGTAATTGTTGCTTTCGTTTTTTAATACAGGACACAAAGGGGATGTAACCTCCTGTTAACAAGCCTGGACTAGCGAGTGGATCCTAACTGGCCCTCTCTACGCATGACAGACCTAGGGTTACCCAGACCTGGCCCCGAACAAAGGCGTCGTGGGACCAAAGCCAGGAAGGTGCAGAAGAAACACTCCAGCCCCACATCATGATTCGGAACCGAGTCTCTGAAGGTCTGTGCTGCCCAGGCCTAGGACCACTGAGGAGTCATGGACTGAGCTGGCAACCAGCTGGTCTGGAGGAAAAGGGCCCCTGAGGGGCCTCCCAGCCAGACCACCATGGTGGCATGGTGTGCCAGCAGGAAAGCTGGACTCGCTCCGGGTTGATGATAAATTCTCCCACTCTGGCTGGTGCAAGGTGCAACCCATGGCCACGTGCTGCTGCAGGCGGGCCAGGCGGAAGGCCCCACCGGGCAGGAGAGGCAGCAGCCATGAGACCAGACAGGCACCGCCATCCCCAGGCTGGCGGGCAGCGCCTGAGCTCTGCTGGAAAGCGCAGAGCACCAACTTCCCTGTGACGAGCTTTGTGGCCACGAGGACACTTGCCTGGACACGTTCGACAGGTCCAGGTGCTTCTGAACCTCCAGCAGCACTTCCCGGAAGAAGCGCAGGCGCTTGTCCTCAAACTGCTGGCACTGGTCGAACACCTGCTCCATGTTCTCCATGTACTGCGGGGTGCCCTGGTCCAGCTCCTTCAGCGACTTCTCGTACTTCTCTTTGGTCTACGGGGAGAGGCGGACACACGGCGCGGGGGTCACTGGCCAGGCCCCGCCGCTTGCACCCGCACGGCCAGCCAGTCCCTCTCCACCACTTTCGAGTTTAGCGAGTCCAGACTTACGTATCAGGTGACAATACTACCCACCAGCCACCTGGGGGACTTTTATAAAGACAAAGCACAGTGAGGAGCTGTGACTAGTATCTAAGGAGCTCCCCAATCCATTTCCTTTGTACCCTCAAGTCCCTTGACAGCGGCAGCCTCCACCAACCCCTCCACCAACCCCATCCTTACAGCAAAGGGGGCCCAGCGCTTGCCCACTTCCTGGGGCCTATCAGATTACAAGAGGCTGTCTTGTGTTTAGGTCCTGGATTCAGACCTTCCAGACACAGTCCTAGTCCCATCCGCCCCCGAGCAGCCTCACAAACAGCCCCATGTGATCGTCTCACTAATCCACTGCAGGGCAGACAGAAGGGGGATGTCCCCTTCACCCTGGATGACATGGAGGGGCACCCTGGGTGCTACACCACCTGTTCACTGTCTCTTTCACTGGGAGCCCCTGTCCCACCCCATGAGCTCCTGCCGCCTCCGCCCACACCCTTCTGGGGCTTTCTGAGCCTGCCAGAAAAATCCTCCCCGATCCCAGCCCCTGAGGTCCTGGTGGTCTCAGTGTGCCAGCCTCAGCCCCTGCCTGGGGACTTGCTCCCACTCCACAGCAATCCCTTCAAACTGTCTCGTCACACCCTTGGCTGGTGTGGCTCAGTGGGCTGAGTGCCGGCCTGCAAACCAAAGGGTCACCAGTTCAATTCCCAGCCAGGGCACATGCCTGGGTTGCGGGCGTGCGGGAGGCAACTACCCATTGATGATTCTCTCCCTCTCACCCTCCTTTCCTTCCCCTCTCTAAAAATAAAAAATAAAAGTCAACCATCTGGTCCTCCACATCTCTGCCCCTCTCATCTTTCAGCAACTCCCTTTTAGCCATGTCTCAAGCTCCTTACTTTGCCTGTCAAGATCATTGGCAATTTGGTCCTCGGAATGCTTTGTGCCACTCGTGCACCAGGTCCTCCAGCTGAGGACAGTCACAGCCCCTTGTCCTGCACAGGAGCTCCTTCCCTCTGTGCACCCGCCCCCAGCACCTAACCCTCAAGCACCCCTGCTCACCCAGCACTCGGTGCTGCCCGACCTGCTGAGACCCTCCTGGGGGCGGGAATGTGTTTTAGTGCTTTGTCCCCCTTGCCACTCCCACCACCAAGCAGCGACAAAGGTTCCCCCCACTGCCCGGCACGTGAGCAGGAGTGGCTGGTGCACTTATCCCAAAGAAACGTCCACAATCACCTTAAGAACATCTTGCTTGCATTTTTCTACTTTGTCTTGCAGTTTCTTAAGCTGCTCGGGGTTGAGGGATGGGTCCACTTTGCTATTGTTTTCTCGCGATATCGCCAGCTTCTCCTCCTTGCATGCGGCGTGGTACGCCTTCTTTGCTGCTTCTACCTACAGAGAGAAGGCGTTCCTGAACCCCGTGAGAGGAGAGGCCAAGCCCTCGGGCCCCGGGAAGTGCTTGTGCTGTCCAGGGGCGAGGCAAGGGCAGGTCCAGAGCTGCGTGTGTGATGTCGTTTCAGGGGTTATAACAGAGGATGTCGTTCAACAGATGTCGACTGGCGCCTCTTTGTGCCAGGCACTGTCCCAGGCCCCAGGGAGGGGTGCGGCACCGAAGCACCTGGGCATTCAGGGGGCTGTCTAGCTGGGAAAGCAGCTAAAAAAGAAGTTCAAGTTGAGAGTGTGTTAGAAGGGACAGGTGCAAGGAGGAGCATGAAGAGGCGGGAAGCGCAGGCGGGGCTGCAGGAAGACAGGCTGGAGGGCTCGAAGCAAGAGCGTCAAGGCGGGTGGCCAGCGAGGGAAGGGCGTGCCGGCCGAGGAAACAGCCAATGCAGTTTCACAGGAGAAACTTGACACATGAGAGGCGAGAGGCGGAAATCCTGGGAGGCGGAGTCACAGGCCACATTTTCCACCATTTTCAATGGCCACGACACACAGGCACTCAGGTACTGATGCCTGCATCATTTCTTCCATGCAAGCTTCCTCACTGAGCCACTCACAGGTTTCATTTCCGAGAGTGCAGATGAGTGTGTGACCCTGGCCTCACGAGGGAGACAGTGTCTTACAGATGGAGCCAGGACAAAAAGGAACAGGAAATGTGGCGAAGGCCAAGATTCAGTGTGTGTGTGCGTGTGTGTGTGTGTGTGAGAGAGAGAGAGACAGAGAGAGAGAGGTGTGTCCAAAAGCCGAGAGAGAGAGAGAGAGACAGAGACAGAGACAGAGAGAGAGAGAGAGAGGTGTGTCCAAAAGCCGAGAGAGAGAGAGAGAGAGAGAGAGAGAGAGAGAGAGAGAGAGAGAGAGGTGTGTCCAAAAGCCTCCAGACAGCCAGGGCTGGATAAGACTCAGTGGCTTCTGTTGCTCCTTTCAGTAAAATGAATCTCAGCAAATTTGCAAATTTGAGGATAGCACCCACACAAGAGAGAAAACAGTTTAAAATCAATCCTTTCTTACCAGCCCAAAGGGGCTCCTGCATGTCTCTGGCAGACAGCTCCCAGGGTTGAGGGAAGTACTGTTAGGGAACTAGTTTGGGGGTTGGGTTCTATACCAGTGCCTGGTTCTGACTCAGTTTCTGACAGTAAACTGGGCTGAAAGGATTAAACTTCAGTAGGGACCTTGGGTAAATGTTAGCCCCTAAGGGCTTCTGGCCTCAGGGTGGCCCCTTCTCCGTTTCTGATTCGACTCGTGGGGGTGGGGAGGCACTGCTGTGGGTAGGACTAGGGCCCGCAGTCACCAGCCAGGTCCCCCGCTGGGACCACAGGCCTGCAGACCACAGGGAAGCCACCTGCAAGAGGGTCACCTCTTTCAGCTTCTTGGCCCAGGGCTTCTGTGCCTTCCGAAAGCCGTCCTCGGCTTCCTTGGTCTCCTTGAAGCCGCCCATCATCTGCTTGTGGAAGGCCTCCTTCTGCCAGTTCTTGATCTTCTCGAAGTCCTCGTTCATCAGCGAGGCCTTCACCTCCAGGTGCAGCTCGCTCACCCTCTCCGCCTCGGACATGACGGCCATCCAGGCCTTCTCCACCGTCCCGTACTGGGGCCCTGCACGGGACAGAAGCTGAGGTCACCGGTCACTGCGGGCGGGCAAGCCCTTGGGTCCCTGTCAGCCTCTCCCAGCTGTCAGGGATTTGGGGCCAGCAGCCTGGCTATCGGCCGGGAGGTGTCCGTTTGGTTATTTCAGACACTTTCCTCTCAGTGGCCATTCCTTTTTCAGTTCCTAGGATGATGACAAGAATAAGGAACCGAAGCTGAATCAGCTTGGTTATTTTTGATAAGGGAAATTGGGGACTTACATCAATTTCCTTTTTTAAAGTCACCGAGTTCTTCAAAAACTCAATTTTCTGAAGTTTTCATTTGAGTAAGGCTGGCTTTTTAGGGGGCGGCCTTCTGAAGTGAGCTGACCTCTCTCCCAGGCCCTCTCTCCTGGACCACAGGCCTGCCCAGGGGGTGAGGGCAGGAGCCCTGCTATGCACCCCAGGAAGAGCTGGGCTCAGAGCAGCAACTCGGGAACGCCTGTGGAACGGAGGGAGGGCTCCCCTCGGCACAGGGGACGCCCTGTCTTGGGCAGGGGCTGGTGGGGGTGAGTTGGAGGCAGGAGTTGGCTCTGGCCCAGATGGAAATCTCCACACAGTGGGATGGGGGTCTGATTCTCTTCACTCACTGTCCTCAAGAAGGAACCTCACAGTCCAACCTGTCATTTGGAGGGTTTGGGGTGGCATGAGGTAAGGGAGGGAGAAAGAGGCAGAAGCTTGGGATGAAAATGGAAGCCCCAGGTCCTGTCTTCAGGGCTTACAGGGGACGACTGTCTGAGCTGGGTAAGGACACAGAGGCACTGGAGGGAAGGGCAGGGTAGGTGAGCCCCTCTGAATCTTGACTCCCTCACGTCTCTGAGACCAGCGGCTCCGTCCTGCCTAGGTCCGCAGCGCTGGGGCAGGGCCACAGGGGAGGGGCATGTGCATTTGGAGCTTGACGCTTGACACTTGGAGAGGACAGGAGGGCTGGACAGGAGGGAGCGGACAGGAGGGACTGTGCCAAAAGCTGGATCCTGGGAGGAAGAAACAACCAGCAACTGGCCCGTCCCATACACGGCTACCCGACTCCAGGCCCCGATCTGCACCCATCACGGTGCGAAGCTCCATAGGTGACCCATTTCAGCATGAGGGGAGGCAGGAAGCTGCTCCAGGTCTGCCTGAAGCAGCCTGCAGGCCCTGTTCTCCAGGGCCTCTGGCCCTCCAGGACCCCTCACCCAGCAGTCTAGTGTCCCCTGGGTGCTGCTTTTGAGGACAGGGGTCATGGAGAAGAACCTGCTCTGAAACACAGCCCAGGGAAGTCCTGTTCACCGCTCTGTGTCAGGAGACCCTGAACCCAACCAAGCTGCCCCTGGCTTCGGGGAGTGCGTTGTGAGCTCAGCTTCTGTCACTAAGCGCCACTAAGCACCAGGCTTTTGTGTAGCTGGGGAGGGAGGGGGCAAAACCTGTTCCTCCATTAAAATAAAAAGTCAGAAGCCCCACTGGATGTCACCATCCGTCCTGCCCGACTTGCCATGCCATGCAGGCCGGCAGCCGGCAGCTCTCGGCGCCAGGGCCGCCCCATCTGACAGGTGCCCGCGCAGGCACGGGCCTAAGGGAGCCGCTGAGTTAGTTCCACTGGCTTCGCAGCACGCCCTGGGGTGGCGGGGCTGCCATGGGAGAGCCTGCGTTGTCCCGACTTGAGGGACGGGGCGGAAGTCCCACACAGCCTTGCTGCCGGGTGACAGTACCTGCCACTGGCCCAAACAAGTGACAGGCCCAGAACGGTGAACTGCGCTCCTGCCCGCTTCCTTATGAGCGAGGGAGCTGGCAGAGAGGTCACCGATGTCCCCGCAGCTGCCCGGCAGGCCCCTACCCTTCTCCACGAGCTGCCTCCAGCGCCGGGCCCACTCGGTGAGCTGCTGGGCGTAGGCCTTCTCGATGCGCGCCCGCTCGTGCAGGCAGTTCATGAGGTCGCTGCACAGGCGGTGGCCGTCGTCGATCCTCCTCACCGTCCGCTTGTAGTTCCCGACCTGGGAGACAGAGCGCACCTGCCAGCCTGGCCCTCGCTGCCACAAACAGCTTCGTGCCCTCCCCCATGTGACAGGCTCCCGTTTCACTTCACCGGCAGGTACAAAACAGCACGTCGACGCTTCTCCATACCGGGGTGCGCAAGCGGACCCGCAGGTCAGGGAGGGAGACAGACCCGCTCGGGAAAGGAAGTGAGGGGCTGGGGCACCCAGAGGGGCACCTCATGTGGATGGAGGGGCCAGGGACACCCTCCCAGGGTAGGTGATGACTAACTAGAGAGATTTAAAATAATAGTAACTTTTAGTAACTTGCTAAAATGATCTCGCATTACAGACTCTTGGCGAATGACCTTTGGTCATCACAAGTATAAACAGGTTTCCAGGTACCTTAGGCTTCGATGGCATCACATGCTGGGTTATTACTGCCTCCCAATTATAGCCACAAACACAGTTTTCCACTTCCTGAGCACCTACTGCGTGCTGGACCCCACAACAGGTGTATTACACCCCAAACACTGCCACTGCCCTAACAAGCAGGAACGATTGTCCCCATTTGAAGGAGGCCAGGCTTCGAGAGTCACAGTTTCCCAGGACCCAGAGTTGCTTCTCAGCTTTGACAAGGACTAAGGCTTTTACCACTTTTTCTCACATACAAATGGAGAAACTCGCTCACCTAAATTGTAAACAATAAAACAAGAAAATATCAGTGGCTCATTGGAGTGATAAGCAAGTGTTTGTGTTACATTCTTTGAGGTGCATCCATCCATCTGACCGTGTGGCTCCTGCTGGTTTACCAGAAACACAGTTCCTGGAGGAAGTGAGTCAAACACCATCTATTGGATTTTCAACCCTTTTCTCCCTCTGTCTTCAAAAATCCTAGTCAACTTTTTGTCGGTGTTACTTTTTTTTTTTTTTTAAGATTTTATTCTTTACCTTTATAGAGAGGGGAAGGGAGGGAGGCAGAGAGGGAGAGAAACATCAATGTATGGTTGCCTTTCACCTGCCTCCAGCCACGGACCTGGCTGCAGACCTGGCTGGCAACCTGGTTATGTGCCCTGGCCGGGAATCGAACCAGCGACTGGCCAGGGCTTAGTGTTACTCTTTTTTAAAAGTCTCTCTGCCTGGCTGACCTTGCTCCTATTTCCTCCCTGCTGAGCGTGAATCTGGCAGCTCCCAGAGCACAGGGTCCCTCTCCCACAGAGAAGGCAGAGCCCAGGGGCACTGCCTACTGAACTCCGATTTAACTCTGATTTACCAGTGCTTCCCCTGCCCTGCCCCTAGAGAGCCAGGTGGAAAGGATCTGGGGGCAGTGGTGGCGAGGCACGCAACTTGGGGCCCTGCGTGGGGATGGGCACGGTTCATGCTTGAAGGCCGTCGTGGCGACCACTGCTGCCCGTCAGGGGCAGAGTGCTGGGACAATGGCACAGAGGCGCTCCAGCAACATCGGCCCTGCTGGCCTCGCTCAGCAAAAAGGCTCCACGTGGGCGTGTGACAGACCATCACTTTAGTTCACACACAGAACACTCAGGTATCACTGTTTCTGTCTCCATAAAATAAACCACCTGGTGACCGAGCAATGTCCGACTCCCCCAAGCAAGGACTGGGGGTCCTCCTAAGAGCAGGGACACCGGCAGCTGTTTTTCTAAATTGAGGTCAATCCACACACATTAATATCTGTCCCCTATATGCCGATGAACTCGGGTGAACATATGCTATGCCGAACTGTTGCCACATCAAGGCACGGGGTACTTTCCTCTCCCCTTGCAGTCCCTGGTGACCACTAATCTGACATTTTCCCCTTCTTCGAGATGTCCAGGATCAATGGAGTCACACAGTGGTAGCCTGGCCTTTGTGACTGGCTGTTGCTGACCATAATTCTTTGCAGACTGATCCATGCTGCTGCCTTGTCGGGGTCCTCCCGAAGTGGCGGCGAGGTGTGGAGTCCCGCAAGGGCCAGGCTAAGTCTGTAAGACCTGAAGGTGGGGCACTACAAGCCCCTATGCTGTGATCAGAGGACCCCTTTGGGGACGTGCCCATGAGAATTTTCTATACTTCCTTTGAAGCCAGCAAACTTCCCTGACTTGTTTTCGTAATCAGAGTAGATGTCAAACCTTCCTTACCCTATTTTTAACAAGCCACCTGGAGTTCTTAGTGCCCCTTGTCTAGCTGACCATGTCCTAGGGCCCTTCCATTGTTTTAGAAACATAGTAACTCCAGTGATGTAAAAAGTTCTTCCTTAACAACACAATGTTGATACACAGTAAATACCTTTGGAGAGAAGTGCTAGGGGCTCTTGTCTTCCAGACATTAGCTGGTCTTCTCTCCTCTAGCATAAGCTGCCTGGGAAGATGCATTTCATCTGCAACACCAGCAGATCTCTGCAGGTCAGAGGTTCTCCATACTGCCTATGTCAGTAGTTCCTTCTCTTTCTTTCTTTTTAAAAGATTTTATTTATTTATTTATTTTGAGGGAGAGGGGAAGGGAGAGAGAAAGACAGAGAAAGAAACAACAATGTGCAACAGATAACATCGATCAAACTGCCTCTGACACAGCCCCAACCGGGGACCTGGCCTGCAACCCAGGCATGTGCCCTGACTGGGAATCAAACTGGTGACCATTTGGTTTGCAGGCTGGTTGGTGCTCAATCCACTGAGCCGTACCAGCCAGGGCAGTTCCTTCCTTTTTATGGCTAATAAGTATTCCCGTATGACTAGATCGTCATTTGTTCCTCCTTCGTCTTGTTGAAGGATAATTGGGCCATTTTCAGTTAAAAGGCAACCGTGAACAGAGAAACTATAAATATTTGCCTACAGGTCTCTGTGTGGACATATGTCTTAGTTCTCTTGGGTGAACACTTAGGAGTGGAATTGCTTATGGTAAGGGTGCATCTAACCTTATAAGAAATTACCTGTTATCCAGAGTGGCCATGCTATTTTTTTCTATTTCTTTTTTTTTAATTGAATTTATTGGGGGTAGCATTGGTTAGTAAAATTATAAAGGTCTCAGATAGCTGTACAATTTTCATTAGCAATGTACAGGAGTCCCAACTAGCCTGCCTTCTCACCAACATTTGATATTTTCAAGTTAAAAAAATATGTTGTTTTTTTTTTTTTAATTGTAGTCATTCTATTTAGTAAGTAGCAATAGTTCATTGTAATTTAATTCACATTTTCTTAATGTCTAGTGATACTGAACATCTTTTCTTCCTATTTGCCATCTGTCTTCTTCTGTAGCATGTATTCTTTTTTTATACTTTTTAAATTGAGGTCAAATGACAACAGGTTTTCAAAATGCAAGAAAATTAATTTTCAAACGTACAACAGATTGCTCATATGTTACAGTCAGGATATATATGGTCAGCCACTTCTGCTTTATCAGTTTTATAATTAAAAAGTTTCTCTCTTGCTTTTTAAAACACTATCTTGTTTTGAGGCGGCCAAATGGCAGACACTGTAAGAACTGAAAACCAGCTTTCTTTTTCCAGACCTATCGTCACTTGATTCATTCACAAAATGCTCATGTTTTAAACTAGGCTGAAGCCATCTGTGTCCCTAACTCCTCTAAACTCAGGCCCACCCCTCAGATACCAAGATACTAAGTACAGATGCTCAACACGCGTGTGCCTGGGTGAGGGGCCACAACGCGCATCCTCTCCCTCTGGGCGGCCTGGCAGAGGGGAAGAGCAGGGGGATGTACTGAAGGCAGCAGCCAAGCCAAGCAGGAGCTGGCCACGTTAGTGGAGTGGTGAGGGAAAAGATTCATGTTGGCAAGATGAGGAGGTGACAGCATGGGGACGTGGGGACACTGTGACGGCCGCAGGAGCAGACATGGAACACAGAGTGCAAAGGAGGGACTCAGCCAGGGGTGGGCAATGAATAAAATCTTAAATGAAAAAACACAAAGCTGCCCTGGTTGGTGGCACAGTGGGTAAGGTGCCAGCCTGTGAACCCAAAGGTCACTGGTTCGATTCCCCAGCCAGGGCACGTAACCAGGGTGCAAGCCAGGTCTCCAGCCAGGTCTGTAGCTGGAGGCAGGTGAAAGGCAACCACACATCCATACATTGATGTCTCTCTCCCTCTCTGCCTCTCTCCTTTCCCCTCTCTCTAAAAGTAATAAATAAAATCTTAAAAAAAAAAAAAAAAACAAGACACAAAGCTGACAAAGCATGGGAGAGGTGCCACAGCAGTCCCAGCCAGCCTGAAAGACAGGATGCAGGGTGGCCTTTGGGCTTCCATAGCTCCAGGCCTGCAGCTGGCATTGAAAGCAGCTATTCAAACTCCTGCCCCTGGTTTAGGTCCATCAGCCCACCCCTCCCGCCCTCCCCTCCACCTCCTCTCAAAAGCGGGGCACAAAGGTCTGACCCTGCCCTGGAATAGCTGACTTTGTACAGGTCAGGCTCCGAGAATCTCTATTCCTTCAGCTGGAAGGTGTGTCTAGAGCCGATGCTGGGAGGACCCAGCGCACTGGGATGCAGTGGGTTTGCGGGACAGACTGTGGGTCTCCCCAGTCGGCTGCACTCTTGGCCTGGAGAAAGGGTATCTCTGGAAAACCACCAAGTCTGCGCTCTGCCAGTCCTCCTCTCTACAGGACCCCACTTTTCCTCTCTCCAGCCCACCTTCCAGCTTATCTACCGCCTGGGCTCCCAACTTCCCTGGACCATGGGTTGGACCAGTCCTAACCTCACTGAGCCCCCAACCCTGAAAACAGGGTAATGCTATTGGCTGGGCAGGGCCCTGAGAGGCTGGCCAGGGAGTCCCTTGCTGGCCTGCTGCCACTGTGGAAGAACAGCTCCGTTTCCTGCCGCCGTGCACCTGCCCTGCACTCTCAGGCTGCCCTGGCCTGGCTCTAGGTCCTGTCACCGTACTGGGGTCTCGCTCCTGGCTTTCTGCTCACGCCGACAACACTGAACCGCCCACCTCACCCTCCGTTCCTGGGATCTGCACTCACCCAGTAGGAGGGTGAAGAAAATGAGGTTCTCTTTGCCATGGGACCGTTTTAAAGCACTAATCCCAAACATCAACCACTTTAAAGATCAAACTGCATTAACAACATTTACATGTTGGAAAAGACAAACTAAATAATGGATGAAAACAAACACCAGAAATTCCAGTTCTCAGATGGAACCCCAAAGGCAGGACATGTAATAGTGCAGAGGAAGGGTGTGTTGAACAAAGCTATGTCAGAACTGAACTCCTGAGGGCTGTTACCCAGACGCTGATAGAGGCCCCGTGCCACCCTGTGCCTTGGTCATGAACACAGCATGTGACCCACCTGCCAGCCACTGCCGCCTGCAGCTCACAGCCCCTCCAGGCACAAGCTTGCACGCACACTCACCCTCCTCCACGTGCCTGACCGGCCACTGCCTTGTCTGCTCTCCCTCACACCCGGGTAGGGGCAGGATGACGGCAGACTGCTGCTGCAAGCCTGCCACCAGTCCAGACGCCAGGACACTTCCCAGGTCTGGAAGTGAGGACTCGTGCAGCAGGAACTCTGGCAGGGCAAGGAGGCAGGGACAGTTGGAGAGGTGTCTGAACTACCGTGCACCCCTGGGTACAAGGCGAAATGACCTAGTGGGGAAATCACCCGATTGGAAACGTGCGAACAGTACTTCTTCCAGGAAGTACCCCCCGCCTCTGGGCGCATTTGCTCCCCAGCTGGCTGCTTCCACAGTACCCCACTCCCACCCCTGCATCAGAACCCCTGTTTCACCTTCACGAGGACTCCTGGTATCCCCACCTCATGCGGGTGCGTGCGCGCACACACACACACACACACGGCCGTGGCTCCTTTGCCCCACTGTGACCGTCCCACACATCTATGTGCAAACGTCTCAGCAGAGTGAAGCCCCACAGTCATTCTGAGCACTCAAGACCCTTCCAGCCCTAAAACCAGGTAATTCTATCCGTCACTGGGCAGAAAGGGAACATGTTTTCTCTTATGGGTTCACAGACATTTCTCAGACATCATTGGTGTCAGTGAGAAAATGGGTATTTCAGAGGATAAAGCTTGACTGCAAAAAGTTGAGTGTTCAATTCTCTCCAGGAAAACAACAAACGGCTGTTTACCTGGTGCTCTCATCAGTGGCCCTTGGACAGGGAGCAAGGCCGAGCCACCAGGACCATCCGTGTGGCCCGCCTCCCCATGTGCGGCGAGGAACGAGCCAGTGAAGATCAGCCGGGCTCGGGTTCACGGGCCGGCCCTGCGGCTTGTCCGTAAGCCCCACGGCCAGGCTGGGGAGCCCGAGCTAGTGATGCCGTGTCACCGCTGAGGAAACTGGGCCGTTACCTCCCTTGTCACACGCTAGCCAACGCGGTACCGGGCCTGCCCCCGGACAGGGCAGACGCGCTGACGTGTGCGGCAGGCGCCGCAAAGGCATGCTCCTCTCCTCCGCAGCGTGTCCGGGGAGCTGAGAGCAGCGGGCAAGGGATGCAGCTAGCGCCCTGTTCCTGACCTCTAACTGCTTAGCTGCAGGTTAACATTCCGGCAGATGGGCACCACGCACGCGGCTCCATGACCTAGCAGAGCGCAGGCTGAGCCTGGGATCCACAAACCGCAGCGGTCACCTGGGGCCGCCTCCGCATCCTCCCAGCCTCTGTGCTGGGCCACTTAAAAGTCACCTTGTCTGGTTCACTCATGCTGTAACCCCAAGGCCTGGGACAGGGCCTGGCACAGAGCAGGTTGCTATAAATATTTCCCCAAACCCTGGCCGGCTGGCTCAGTCAGGTGGAGCATCGCCCCTTGCACCAAAGGGCTGCGGGTCTGATTCCTGGTCGGGGTGCAGACTGGTTTGTGGGTAACCCCGGTTGGGCATGTCCAGCGGCAGCTGATCAATGTGGCCCCCTCTCTCTCGCTCACTCACTCACTCCCCTCTCTCCCCATCTCTTCCTCCTCCCTCCCCTTCCCCTCTCTCTCTCAAAAATCAATTTAAAACATCCTCAGGTGAGGATGTATAGGTATATTATATATACATATACTGTACACTCCAAATAATTTCTGCTCAGTATTAGGGGTATTTGTGTGCGTATTTTTAATTCCAAATATTTGTTCTTAAACTTCTTCTGAGCAGAGCAAGTCTCCACCCAGCATTAAATCTCACCCTTCTCGGATTCACTCGTACATTCAATCAACAATCACTGAGTGTGCCAGGCACAGCTGTAAGTCCCAGGTTCCCAGGTAAGAGTCCCTCCTTGTCCCCAGGGAGGTCCCAGCCCAGAGCAGCACGCTGGGCAGGAGCCTGGGAAGGCCAACTAGGCCTGCCAGGAGGTCAGGGAAAACTGCCTCAGGAAGGGTTCCCTGAGGAAAAGGGGAGGTTGGATAGGAAACACCACCACGGGGTGCCTGCCCTCCTGAGCAGAGTGGCAGTTCTTTGCGGACAAGGGGTGCGGGTGGTGGGGACTTGACTTGGCGGCAGTGCAGGACAGAGGTCCTGTGGCTCCTGATACAGGCGCAGGCCTTAGTCATGCAGAGGATGTGGTTTTACTTTGAAGGTGACGCAGAGTAAGAGGAAGACCCAGGGGCAGGACCGGGAGCAGGGGACACTGTGGGAGGCCCCAGGCTCCCAGAGGGAGCCCGACGACTTGTCGGAAGCAGCTGACCCCCGCACCCCGGGAACCCTCCGGCAAAGTGTGTCCGGCTCCAGTTGGCTGAAGGGGCCGGAGCTCGGCCTATGTCCTCCATTTGGCCCCAGCTTCTCCAGTCTCGCAGGACCTCTGGCCTCTAAAACAGGCAGGCCCCTGGCTCCTAGGAGGCGGAGGCCCTCGGCCCTCTGCAGTGCCATGCTCGTTCCAGCTCCCAGGCTTTGCCTGGAAGTATCACCCCTTCTCCCTTTGAAACGCAAAGCCCAGCCCTGCCCACCCCCTATGCCTTTTCTGCAACGCCAGCCCCTTCTCTGAACACGTCTGAGGGGGCGGAACGCAGCCCTGGTGCCCTCATCCTCCACAGACCCACGCACGCTACCTGCCCCGTGGGAATCGGGCCCCTTCCTTTCTCTAAATCTCTTGCTCTGCACAAGGCGCCCTCTCCGAATACCCACTAAACTCCCACCTGACAGCCTGTCCCCGTGGGTCACTCCCACCCACAGCTTGTCTAGCAGACATTCAAATGCTTAGTAAGTGCCAATCCTGTTCCTCTTCCGGGCCCCCTTTCCTGCCCCCTCCCGGGGAAGCCCCACTTCCCTGTGCACCCCAGCAAATCCTACAGCACCTCACAGTCACCTGCTAGCTCTGTCTCCTCCCTGGAGGAGCGCACCTCCAAATGTCACAGTCAAAGGCTCCCGGAGAGCAGGCACGGGGCCAGCACACGGACGGTTCCAGGATGCCCCTCCGGTTAGCACCTTTCGGTGGGGAGGAGTAAAATCAAGCACAGGAGACTTTGCCACCTCAACACCACATGGCCTTCTTTAGGTGTGCGCACCCCTGTGGTCACTCGACGGAGAACTGCCTTCTGAGCAGGGCAGCTGCAGGAAGCAGCGCAGAGGGCTGACGGTTGGCAGGAGTGCTAGGTCACTCAGGGCAGACAGAGCAGGGCCAGAGCCCTGGCTCCTCCGTCCAGGGACACCCGCCACCGGCAGGTGGCCGGCGGCTCTGCTGACTGGCGCGCTGGAGCAGAACCCGGGGCCCCCGGCACGACAAGCAGAGCCTGCCTGGGAAATAAACCCGCTTGCCTTCGCTTTCTCTGGGCTACAGCAGAGGCTCTCGTCTACTGACAGTGTCGCAGCTAAGAATCTAGCAGGAAACCTAAGAGCTTAAATCTTGGCTTGTTTAAGCTCCTTGATTTAACGCAGGCTGACAACAAACTCACATGGCAGCGCAGCTTTTATATACTTTGTAACGAAGCGGCTAAAGATGTCTAAAATATTATATACTTTGTAACGAAGCGGCTGAAGATGTCTAAAATAGCATTACATGGAGCCCTTTCTGCCACCCACCGGGTGACTGCAGTGGTGCCGTGAGCTGCAGCCTGCAGCGTGTGTCCCGTGTGTGCTGAGACCCGCACCTCCGCGGCAGAGGGACAGACTCCCAGCCAGCGCCTGTCCCCACACCCCTCTACATGTACTCATTCCCTTAACCCTGACGTAGCCTAGGTTGTGGGTACCATCCTCACATGGTGTTACATGTCTGACCAAATTACTGGCACTTAATTATCTGACGGCTGATCGTTTCCAGTTTATAAAGCTTCGTGCCGTCCCCCGCACGGCCCAGGGCTTCCGCCTCCTCTCTCCCGTCAGAGAAGCCTCCTTGGAGCCCGGCCGGGTCTGCGTTCCTACTTCAACCAGCAGGCTCCCCCCGAGGCCGGCGGCACCCCCTCTTTACTGATGAAAAGCCTGAGGCTCAGGTCCACTGAGTGAGGCCACACAGTAGCAAGGGCACAGCTGCTGGGAAGGTTATAGGGGTTTTGCCAAAACCTGATCAAAACGGACTTTCCTCTAAGCAGCAGCAGGAAAGGGAAGCAGGGCTGAGGAAGAGCCACTACCAGAGCCACGAAACACTCCTTCGGAGGGACGCCCTGCTGGACCCAGCAGACGGAAGGTGCTCCCGCAGGCTGCGGCGCCTGTGCGCCCTCCGGCCATCGGCCTGCCCTGTCCAGCATGATGGCACGCCCAGCCATCTGCTTTGCTGTACAAAACCCGAACGCAGAACTGCCTTCCAGGCTAGGCCTGGGGATCAGTGCACGTCGCTCCAAGTCACACACGGCTAAGTGTGAGAAGGAAGAGCAGAGGACACGCACACCAACAAGGCTCTAAAACACGCGGGCGCGCTTTGGGTGGCTGACTGTTCCAGCGAGCTAAGCTCACTGCCTTCACTGACAGCTCAGTCACACCTGCGGCCGCCCCGATCGCCCCCGGTCGCCCGGCTTGGGTCGGGGCACGTCCTCTCACCCTCCACCTCCACACGTACAAATTCCCGGCAGGCGCGAGCTTGCTCTCTGTGTCATGGGGAAGAAAGCACGGGCGTTACCTCCCAGAAGCTGTCGCTGGACACTTCCACTCCCACGGAATCATCGTAAGTGACAGACATCTCTCCGATGGCAAGGGCGCAGCCAGGGGGCAGAAGTTCAGATCACCTGCAGGTGCTCAAAACCTGTAGACAGACCTGCAAGAAAAACACATGGCTGTGATTTCCTTTCCAAGGTAAGAGGGCAATGAATTTCCATCGCTGCCTGCGTACAGAACCGGCCATAAAATGTTTCCTTTGGCTGGGAAGGAGCCAGTAAGCTCTAAACCCCCGGCACTGACAGACACATGTTACATGCCTACGTGTGTACGTTCCTGCACGTACGTATCTCCCGTTACCAAGTCCCCGCGGCGAATCCCAGCTGAGAGCGAGAAGGCGTTCCGAAGAGCGGCCAGCGCGGAGACCAGCAGGCCACTGGCCCTCCCAAGCAGCCCTGCTCGCCCCAGAGAAGGCGACACAGGACAAAGGCGAAGCCCTTGCCTCTGGGCTCGCTGTGTGCCCGCCCGTCCCACCCAGCAGGGCGAGGCTCCGGGATGAATGTGAGGGCAAACAGCCCCACCTCTGTCCCGGCTCTCCACTCTCCACAGGCTCCCAGCACATTCTGACCGCACTGGGCACTGTCCTCCCACACCCACGGCTGACTCACTTCAGCCACTGAGGCCCCAACTTCAGACAGTTAATTGTGACACTGTCTGTGTTACGTGAGGGTCAGCTGGGAAGAGTAAAGACAGATGAGCTAACTGACCATTTCTGCGCACAGGCTCAATGCTCTCGACCCAGCGAGGGTGAGATGCCCTGCCGGAGGGGAGAGGGTGAAGCCTGTCCAGAAGCAGTCGCTGTGATGGAGTGACCCATCCGCATCCAGACGGACTCCACCCTCCTGTGTCCAGGTCACACAGCCACAGGTCAAAACTTCCCTAGCGACACGGTCAGGTGCGCAGCGCCTCTGCTTAGGGACGGACAGTGGTCGGCAGAGTGAGCTACACGGTCACCCCTACCAGGTGCAAGGCTGCCTTCTGGGTGCTTTTCCTGATGTCATCACCTTCCATCCTCCCAAGTCCCTGTGACATAGTCTAGAGCCTTAGTAAGGGACATGGGCTCTAGAGTCAGGGCTCCACTCACAAATCCATCCCTCACTGGCTGGGGAACAGTGGCAAGTTACCTAACCTCCCTAGGCCTTACTGGTTGATCTGTAACAGACAACAAGAAAGTCAGAACTGCCTGAGGGTCCAAGGAGGTGATGCGTACAGAGAGGGACTTAGAACAACACACGGTCCATAGGAAGTGCTATGGGCACAGTACATAATAATGTAATTATTTTAGATTGCAATTATTACCTAAAATACAGACTTTAGTGTGCACTTTATAGCTGAGAAAACTGCTGCTTGACAGAGGTAAGTAACCTGCCCATGGCCACCCAAGTAGTGAATGGTGGAGACCAGCATTTGACACCAACTCTCCCTGTTGGCTAAGGTAACATCATACCAAGATGTTTTCTAAAAAACCACCTTCAGTGTAAATAATCAGTTGTCCTATAACCTGAGATCTATTTGCTAGTTATGACGGTTTAATTTGGTGGAGCTTCCAAAGGTAAACCCAGCACTGGATGGCCAATAAAGTCAAGGTAAGAAACGATGACGGGACTTGGGAGCCGCAAGCTATCACCATAACTAGGCAGAGCGGCATGGGTGGCACCCACACACTCCTCCTGGTGACACACTGGCGGAAGCTCTGCTCCATAAGCACAGGGGCAGAGTGCCATGCTAACCACGGGCTATCGCAAGGCAGGGCAGGCCACCGGCATTTCACAGCTTCCCTTTCCGGGGGACGCCTGTGCTGAGTCAGGCCCCCTGGGCGCGCCCGGCCCGAGTGTGCAGTGGCAGAAAGCCCTCTACCCCGCTCAGCTGGGCTCTGCTCCAGGCTCCTGGGGGACAGCTGGCTGTTTGGCTGAGGCGAGCCTCCAAGCGGCCCAATCCAGCTGCTGGCTGGGCGGCTGGGCCAGCTCCAGGGAGAACAGGGCACCTGCTCTGGGGCGGGGAGCAGCCTGACAGAGCTGTTCATTTCTGCCTTGGCTCAGCCACGGTTTAGCCACCCATGGAAGGTCCGTTCTGTGTCAGATTTATTAAATGCCTTCGATGTGCCAGGAGCCACCAGGCTCAGTAAGAAAGGACACAGTCGACTTCTAGGAGAAAGGACCTGAACCACTAAGAGATGCCCTGCTAAGTCACGAGGCCAAGACAGCCTGGAGCTACAGAGGCGACAGGCGAGGTGCACTCCGAGCTCACCAGCAGGGACAAGGAAAAACCAGTTTTCTTTGCCCCGTCACCAGCAACAACTTGCTAATCCAGGGCCAAGTCCAGGGCCCTGGACCTCCCCCCAGCACTGTGCTCAGTGGCTGTGACATCCCCCAGATCGCAGCGGCACAAGGGCCACACTGGCGCCATTGGTACCGCCGCGGTTAGTGACTGCAGTCAGCTCAACGACCCCCACGAGCGCTCGTACAGGTCACGGAAGGCTGAACCAGCTCCCCCATGCACTTCCAGCAGCGTCCGTCCCCAGCTCACGTCTGAGCGTCACTGTGAGTCGATAAGGTTTCTTTTCCCTTGATTTTCCCCTATTTCCTTTCTCCTACCATTTTTTACTTCAATTTGTCCTTTTCTAACTTCTGGAAATGAAAACTTACTTCATTCATTTTCAGCCTTCCTTTTTTTCTAATATGCGCACTTAAAGCACAAGTTTAGCTATATTCCACAATCTCACTTATTTTTCAGAACAGTCCCATGAGTAGGTACTTTTATTTCTCCTTTCCATAGGTGAGAAACTGAAGATTAAGGAACTTGCTTAAGGATATAAATGGTGAGATCAAGAACCAAAACCAGGTTCTGTGGTTCTAAAATTCAAGTTTTTCCTATTATATTACTTTTTCAAAAAATTAAACTGTATAGGTATAATGAATAAAATCCTGTGAAAAACCCTGAATGGTGGCTCAGTGAATAAGGTGCCGGCCTGCGAACCCAATGGTCACTGGTTCGATTCCCAGCCAGGGCTCATAACCAAGTTACAAGCCAGGTCTCCAGCCAGGTCCATAGCTGGAGGCAGATGAAAGGCAACCATACATTGATGTTTCTCTCTCTCTCTGTCTCTCTCCTTCCCCCTCTCTGTAAAAACAATAAATAAAATTGTTATAAAAATAAAATAAAATAAATACAAATAAAACTGGAAAACAACTAAACTGGACTAGATTAGTGGGCACCAGGAAAGGCTCAAATGTTAAATCTGTCAAATGCAAAGAGAAAAAATATTCTTTGCCTTTTTCATACTGTACATAAACTGAAATCAGCTGATGTGAAAGTGAAATGCTTGATGACAATCAAAATAAAATCTCAGAATGACTGTTCTACGTATTTCCCTAAGGCAGGAAAAAAATGGCAACGTCCAACATTAAAGAGTCCCAATTGGAAATTCTTTTCTAAAATGTATTTGTAACCTAGAAAAACAAAAATAAGCTATTTTCCATAGAGAACTCAGAGGGAGAGTAGCAGAGGAAGGAGGGCAGGAAGGACGGACTGTCCATGGTCCCATCACCCAAAGACAACACAACACGTGTCACCTCACAGCTTGCGCCAGACACCACTCACCCCTGCCTTAAAGTGGGGCGGGAAAGGGGGCCTGGAACTCAGACATCCCCTCTAAGGCAGAGGGCAGCCTACACTCTATGAGAAAACGAGCCCCCTGGGCAGCGGCCCCTCGTGTCCAGTGAATCACCCTCTGTTCGTGGAGGACACCCGAGTCCCCTGCCCCTGAACAGTGGGAACCACTGCAGACCAGGCCCACCAGCAGCCACGCTCAATCCCGGGAAACCACGGCCACCAACGAGGGAACTAAAGAGCTGCCTACTGGCGCCACACAGGTATTCAAAGCCCCCTAATGACCCAGTGACGCCCCCCGAGAGGCTCCTGGCTGACGCTGGCCTTGTTTGCGCCAGATCAACAGCGCCTGCGCCAACCCCACGTGGTTCTGCTACTGCGCGGGGGCCTAGGGTGGCCATAGCCGGGCCCCCACACACCATGCACCTCTCATCACCAACAGGCGGTCCAGGTGAGCTTTCAGGATATTATTTTTGTTCCTCAAAAGACCTGTAAAGTATGTATCACTGTTCCCATTTTACAGAGGGGCTGAGTACAGTGATTCAAATCAAGGGCCATGCCGCTCACAAAGGCTAGACGGGGACATCACCCAGGCCACCTGGCTCCACGTGGCCGGCACCGGCAGGACACCGCATGAAGAAGGGCGTGATTCTCAGGGCTGTCATTAGCATCACCGTGCCCACACCCCAGAGGCCGGGCCTGTCAGGGAACGCTACTCACAGCGCCTCTGCTCTGGCTGGCGTGGCTCAGTTGCTCGCGAGTTCGATTCCTAGCAGGGTACGTACCTGGTCCAGGTGCGTGCAACCCCCCGTCGGGATGCTGATCCCCAATCTGGGTGTATATGGGAGGCAACCAATCGGTGCTTTCTCACATCAGTATTTCTCCTTCGCCCCTCCTTTCCTTTCTGCCCCCACCCCCTAAAAGGAGTGAAAAAGAATGTCCCCAGGTAAGGACTAAAAAATGTTTCATGCACAAATGTGAATCTGGTTTTAGCCATCCACTGAGCTGAAGTTGAGGAAACTGAGGTTTCTGAGGGCAGCAAAAGAACCTCCAGGCCCATCCCTGCAAAAGAAGGTCGGGCCTGGAGAGTTTCCTCCACTCGACTGGGGCCTGAGCCAACCCTGACCCCCACAGGGCCGTGGCCGTGCTCTGGAACAAGCTGGTCTGAAATGCCAATGGTACTGCATGTTCCTGAGAGGCAGTCAGCAGCGCCAAACCCATAAAAGTGTGCTTAATAATTAACGAGGCGCTTCTCCACGGCAGGTGGAGCTCCTGGGAAGACAGTGTGGCAGGGAGCAGGACAGGCTTCACCTCTGGACCTGGTCACCAGTGCAGAAACCCTGTCCTGCTCCCCGAGGCCACCACCGCATGCCCGACCCCCAAGGCGTGCCTCTGGGGCAGTAACAGCTGGGAAAGAGCTCTGAGAAGGGGCAAGGTGACAAGCAATGAGTCAGCACTGCTCTTTCTAAAGACAGGAACGGAGTGTGGCACCTCCTTGGTGTATTTCAGACTGTCTACCACCCGGTAACTGGCTGACTGGCTCTCTCTTCCTGAAGAGAGAGAAGCCCGATACTCAAAGCAAATGCTGAGTAAATTCCATTAACTCTGAACAACGCTACACACAGGTGAATGTTCCTACTGGCGGCTCTTTCGGTGCCTGCTGGTCCCCTTGGAGGACTCAAATACAGTTGCTGGGAGCCAGGGACACTCTGCCTGAACCTGTCTGCCCCTCAGAGGAGCAGAAGCAGTGAGCTTGCTTGACAGCAAGGCGGGCTTAAGCGGACGAACCGTCACCTCTTCTCCGCCCCACCCCCTCAGAAAGCACATGCAGCTTCCACAGGAATCCTGGCACAAAGTAGGCCACTCGTCGATGTTTGCTGAATACATATTCTAAGAGACCCTTGTCAAGAATCCGGGGATCAGGGACTTCTCTACCCACGTGAGTCCCAGCCACTCCTAAATGACTCACTGAGTCTCCAGGGTTAACTTGTAGAGGTGCTGAGGGTGCCCTTGCCCAGGCTGGGAGTGGCATGACCTCCTCCCCTCCCCCCTGGGCCTGATAACAGGTATCAGATAAACAAAAGGTATAAATTACATAACGACATCTAGCTCTGCTTTAATGCCCTTAATTTGTTCCAAAGGAGAAAAAAAAAAAAAGGAAGGAAAAAAAAACAAAACACAAAACCTGAGTAGTTCATTGGGCCAAGAGGCGATTACTGAAGCAAGGACACTGTGAGTGAAGTGGTCCCCTGGGAAGGCAAACCTCTCTAGCCCTGTGTCCCCAGCAGGTGGCTGCGAGGGAAGGCGGCCTGGCAGGTTCAGAGCTGCCTCCCGGTTGGGGACCCTCTACCTGAGGTTTGTTTCTTGAGGTTTACCGCCCAGGATGGGAAACTCTTCCCGCCCCCCCGCCCCCGCCCCACCCCCCGCCACACACACCATTACTTTAAAGTTTTGTTAACAAGATGAAAGGCTTTATTTTCTTTCAATTCCAGTTGACATTGTTTTGTATTAGTGTCAGGCATGTGGCCAAGGGGCTAGACACTTACAGAACTACGAAGCGATCCCTCCATAAGTCTAGTCTGCGGATGGTGTCGTACACAGCTATTATAATGCTGACTACGTTAGGGTGGGAAGTTGTTCATTAATTGGGAAGCGACTCATCTTTGTGTCACTGTTGGGCCCAGAGTGAGGCGAGGACCATTCCTTAAGTAAAGACACATCTGCCCATTCGTTCTACAAACACGTTTGAGTGCCTACTACGTGCCAGGTGCTCTTCTACATCACGAACAAGACAGACATGGTCCCTGCCCACCTGGGGCTGACATTCCGATAGGCAGACTGAGTGCAGTGGGGGGAGAATGGGAGGGGGCAGCTTGTGGACCCCAGGCGGATGGCACGTGGGCATGTAAAGGACAGGGGAGCCGCGGGTCTGGCTGAGGTCCCAGTGGAGTGTTGGGCCTGTCCAGGCTGAAGTGACCTGACACACCAGCAGCTGCCTGGTAACTCGGGATCTTTCACCTGCACTACCAGGGAAAGGCTCAGGCCCTGCTGGCCGGTAAGACATTGCTGAGAAGCAGGCCCGGGCACACAGCTTCATTTCATGCGTGTCCTCCCATGTCCCTACAGCTCTAAACGTGCGCCTGATTCACCCATAGAAAACACCTGTAGCCTTGGACCCAACTATGTCTTCTAGTTTATCCTATAGATAAACCCACCCACGAGTCAAGTGTAAGATTCACAGGGGAAGCAAAGTAAGAACACTGAAGGCCACATCACCGTCCACCAAGAATGGGAAATGCTGGCGCCCTGTGGGGAGCAGCACGGCAGCCACGTGCGACAGGCGGCCGTGTACAGACAGGTGGCAAAGCCCCTGCAGCCTGACCCCACGGGCACCCACAGAAGCCTGCCAGCGCACACGGGAGGCCCGATGGGGTCTCGGACTTGCTGTGGGGAGTGAGGTGAGGGTAGGGAGGGGACTTAGACATTTCACCTTGTAACTTTCTCAACTATTTCAAAAGTTGGGCAATTGGCATGTAATAGCTTTAGAGTAATTAATAAGAAGACCCCACTTTGTTTCATGAACCACATGACTGCACCACCACTTCCAGAGGGCACCTGCCCACGTGCACTTTCAGGGCTGCCGGCTGCAGCCCCTCCAGGGGTCTGCCAGAGGGGTACGGACCCCATCACCTCTGCCCTGTGCGACCGCAGCCACAGCTGTCCCAGTCTCCTGGTCCCTTTACTCTATCCCCACACGGGGCCCCTCTGAAAACCGAAGGCAGACCACGTCTCCCCTCCTCAGCAGAGCGCAGCGCCCCGTCCCCACCCCATTACTGCCCCCGCAGCCCGCACTCCGGCCCTCTGCCAGGCACAGTGCTCACCAGCTCCCTGGGGTGGCCTTCCTCCAGGGAGCCCGCAGCAGGAGGCAGGGCCTGCATCAGCCAGGGTCTCAGGCAGGCCTCCTCCAACTGTCCCCCCACCCCTCTCAGCACTCCCAGACCCTCCTCTGCTTTTTCTTTCACTCCTAAGCACTTCCTTCCTTCTCATAAGCTACCATATTTATTTAACTGAGCTGTTCACAGACTGACTGCCTCCCCCGCTAGAACCTAAGACCCAGAAGGGTAGGGATTTTCATCTGTTGGGTTCACTGACATTCCCCGAATCCAGTGTCTGGCATGTAGGGGTTACCTGGTAAAAACTGGGGTAAAGTCAGGATGAGAAAAGTTGAAGAGTCTCGGTAATTTTGATTTGTACAGACTGAAGATCCACCGATGAAAAAAACTGGAGCATTTCTGTGAAAATGTTTTAACTCTACAGGTGGGAATTCTTTTAGAAACTCTACCGCAAGAGAACGCAGGTTGGTGGGACAGTTTAACCTAACTGCATAGGTTAAACTACCCCACAAACGGGGTCAGGAACCATAGTGGGGTGGGGGTGGCTCGGCCCCGTCCCACCAGCCGCCAGGCCCCCTGGCCTGACCGCCACTGGGCTCCTGTTCTCCCTGCCCCCAGCCTCAGCTGGCTGTTCCCGGCCACCCATGCCAGGTGAGCTGGTGAGAAAGGACGGAGGGATGGGCCCCCTCCCTCCAGGTGTCCCTCCAGCCCTGGAGCCACCACCCACAGGCTAAGGGCTCAGGGAGTCAGGCCCAAGGTGACACACTGCATGATAGGCTGGCAAAGCAGGACACTTTTTTCAAATCGATCAAATGCCAGGGACAGCCTGTTTTGTTCCCAGTGACTCCTCTTTTCCTCAAAGGAAAAGATAAATATCAGCAAGTCCAGATAAACCTCTGGAAAATCATTGTTACATCAACAATGACAAGCACCTTGTACATTGGGAAGGGCTCCATTTTTGGTTTTTATGTTTTTTCCTGATGTTTCCTCATTGTTTTTTTTTTTTTTTTTTTTTTCAGTAACAGTTTACATTCAATATAATTTGTATTAATTTCAGGTGCGAAGTGTTAAAGGCTACCCCACTCAGGGAAGCACACAGGGGCCCATGGTGAGCCGGGGAGGGTCCTCCTGCATCACCCCAGGGTGGGCAGTGCGTGTGCGTGGAGCAACACATTCAAGTGCTTCCAGGGATTTAAAAATCAGAGAGCTTGGGGTTGCCCTGGAAACCATCTCCAGACCGAGCACTTGCAGTGATTCCCAAGCACAGAACTAACTTCCTGCTGCAGCTGACGGGGGCGCAGGAGAGAGAAGGGCAGCTCCGGAGCTCCATCGGGAGCTCCATCGGGACGGGCACTTCACTGAAGACAGACATCACAGGAAGAAAAGGGAAAGGGTGGGAGGAGGGCGCATCTTAGTCAACGCTGCTGAGCCCCTGCCTCCCACAGGAAAAACAAGATTACGTTGGGGAAGGTTAAGGAAAACATATTTTTCTAAACAGACCGACCCAGAGAAGCTATCCCATGGCATCAAACATGGCGGCACTTTGGTTCAGTACAGCGTCAGTTCTGCTGCGGGCAAGCTGCCGCTCAGGTGTGACACCCAGCTTTGCTCTTTCAACCCTGACAGTTTCAAGTCCAAATGTTTACTCTGGGGTCACACAGGGCTCTCAAAGCCAAAAAGGGCTCCTCGTGGCCAGACTCTGTCCCACCAACCTGCATGCTCATGACTCAGCCCTCTCTTCTCCGGTCACCTACAGTCTGTCTGCGCTGCAATCCTAGCAAACAAGCCACCTGCGGTCTGCTTTTTCCGACTGCATAAGCATTTTCTCCTTGGTCTGTCCATCTTCCTGTCACTCCTAACGGCTGTAAAAGCCCACGGCTGTGCCAGACCTGCCCAGTCAGACCTCAGGGTCGGGGTCTTCCCAGTCACAGTCATGTCATGGCTCATACAACTTCCCAATTTCTGTTCTCTTTTGGGGGGCTCAAGAGTTCCTGTATTTTGTACAGTTCATGAACCTTTAAAAAGCAGATTTCAACCTGACACCCTCAATCCACATTTAAGGAGCAGGTTACATACCCATGAGGAAGAATGGAAACATGGCCTGAGAGGTGTGGGAGAAAAAGTGGCCCCAAAAACACATGGGCAAGCCCTGGCTGGTGCGGCTCAGTGGATTGAGCACCGGCCTGCAAACCCCAGTCAGGACACATAACCAGGTTGCAAGCCAGGTCTCCAGCCAGGTCTGTAGCTGGAGGCAGGTGAAAGGCAACTATACAATGATGCTTCTCTCCGTTTCTAAGTCCCTCCCTGCCCTTTTCTCTGAAAATAATGAATAAAATCTTTATTTAAAAATAAAACAAAAACAAACAAACAAAAACAAACAAACAAAAACCCACGTGGTGCCTTTGGGGGCCCTGTGTGTTGTACAGGGTGAGTCGGAGAACACTTCCGGAGGCGACCGAGCACCTGCAATGTCACAACAAGACATGGACAGATGGAGGAGACACATGAGGCTCCATGGAAGAGATCTTAGCTCACCATCGCTTCTAATTTCTCTCTGGTAGCTACAGAATTCAGGTTGGCCGTGTTTGTTTTTAAGAAGCTTCAGGTGAATAATCATTTATAAAATTTTAAATATAAAATTCCTTTGCCCTGCCAGGTACCTCAACTGTGAACCAAAAGGCTGTGGGTTCAATTCCCAGTCAGGCACATACCTAGGTTGCAGGTTTGATCCCCAGTTAAAATGCATGTAGGCAGCAACCAATTGATATTCCTCTCCCTCCTCCCCTTTTTCTCTCTCTAAAAATCAATTAAAATTAAATATATACATATATCCTCAGGTGAGGATTTTAAAGAGGTGTTTTAACGTGGAAGTTTTTAGAGTATTTGGACTCAATCCATCCAACCCTATGCTGACACTAGTTATCCTCACATAGGTATCTGGGCAGACCGATGTCCTTTCAGCTTCCTGAGATGGCAGGATTGCCTAAATTCAATTAATTCTCCCCAAGAGACAAGAATGGTGGGAGTTGATCAGTCTGGTTTAGGGAATCACTGGTATACCCTGCCAGAAATCCAAATTTTTAGAGAAAAATACACTCACTCCAAACAAACACACAAAATCAGTGCTGGTGACATGATATGTCACCTGAGGTACAAGTCCAACACCTACAGACCTCCAGCCTTCAAGGGGAAGTCGACAGCAATGAACATGTACGTTTTACAAACTGAGTAAGGAGAGTGGCCGTCAGCAATCGGGGTCTCGTGCGCTGTGACAGGCACTCTGACCCTGGTCCCAGGCTCCTGGGGGAGCCTCCCTGACCACCCTCTCGTCCCCAGCTCCACCACCCACCTCTACCCTGCCACTTTCTCTCCTCCTTGCGAGTTCTCTAAACCATACATCACCACCTGAAGTTTTTTTACCCAGGTACAGTTTGCTTCCCTCTGTAGATGGTAAATTCCACTGGGGTCTCTCACCCATAACAGTTGCTGAAATTGACAGGCACATGCTGGCGTCTTAACAAATGAAACAGTGGCAAAGAAAAGCCATGATGTCGCAGTAACGTGTTGTTAGGAACCACATTTATAAAGCTGCATGTTGGCATCTCCTGGGTTACCCATGAAAGAAAAAAAGACTAGCTATCGAACGAGAGCAAACAATTGTTAGTAATGTTAAAAAGGCAAATCTTCCCACAACGGTCAGCTTGTGTCATCACTCAGTCCAAAGACCTTCCCACCTGGACCCTCCCGGGCAGCCCCGCGGCACCCAGAACCCCATTTTATTCCGGTTTGTTGCTCTGAAAGGGGTCCTCTCTGAATCAGGGGAAGCAGCTGTGTTCGGAGACGAAAGGTCCAGTTAGTTTCACCCCCTTGAAACCTCAAGAACGAGGAATTGCTCCCACTGACTCAGCACTTCCAGCCACAGGGGGCCTGAAAGCGCTCGTGGTCCCCCAGCAAGCCCCCCAGACTCAGCACTTCGTCTGAAGCCTCATTTGCAGGTCGGGGGAAAACCTATTACCCCTGAAAATGGAAGAGGTCCAAGGCTCTATGAGGTTAGGAACAGAGTATCTCCACAATTCCACATTGCACTGAGACTTTCTTTAAACCCCCTTGAACATGCATAAATTCCTCAAAGCAATGAAACGCAGAAAAATCCACATGCTAGGAAGAGGCTGCAAGGGAACCCTGGCCAGTGACTACCAGGACCAGTGTTGTTTTTCTTGTCGCTGCAGATCCTTGAAACAGGAGACCTTCCTAAAGGAGACGCCTCAGCCAAGTGTGAAATGAATTTATAAATGAATAAAGGAACAGAGTGAGAGAACAAACACGCAGGCTCACTTGACAAGAACCAAGAACCAGCATGGGTGGGCGTCTGGACCAGCGACTAATGCCAGCACTTGCCTGCCCGTCCTGCACCCCCTGCTGCGGCGCCAAAAGGGGAAGTGGCGCCTCACAGATGTCGCTGGTCCCGCTCAGGCTGCTGACAGGAGCCTCGCACGAGCCCCACCCACCCCACTCATGGCCTCCGGCCCTCACAGAACCCAGCCCTCTCTTCCATAGTGGAAAACAACTAACGTTTCCATTTTAGAGAAAATGGACTTTGGAGAAAAATGCTACTGCAGCTGAAGAAACATTCCTGGAGTCGTGAGTCAGATGTTCTGACTCAGGAGTTGCACATTTGATGCTGCGTGTGTGAAAGCATGAATAAGCAACGTGGGGAAATATTGTGGAGCCAAGGCAACTGAAACCAGGGAAGGCACTCCGCTGCAAGCCTTGTTTAAAAATAAACCGGACACTAAACCACCAGCAAAAAGCTACAATGACTCATGCTGTTCTCCTCAAACTCATGAGGACAGCCAGGTCCATGACAGTCTTCTAGGCTTTTCCCCCATTGGAGAGAAGCACGAGACCAAGAAAGTAAAAAGCAGCAAAAGAAGCATTGAAAACGTTCTTTAATTTCACCAGCAATGTGATACGAATAAAACCTTCCATGTACTGGACTTTGATGGGAGTCCGGAAACAGACGTCCACACGAGTGTTGTGTTGAGGCCTCCTGTAAAGGCCACATTGAACCGAGAAGCTTGGTGAGGCCCCAGAGTCCCACGCTGCGTTCGCAACGCAGTGCCTGAGGCCCAGAGCAGCAGCATCGTTTCCATCACTGCCACCCTGTACGGCACTTTGTAGGTACGTGGCCATCTTCTCCCTCCCTTCACCGGATGGATGCCCCAGCTCCCGCTCGGGCCCTGTCTCCACCGCATGTCCTCCAACTACACTCACACATCATCTGACGGGGAGCCGCACACAGGGGACCCTCTCAGGCCCACTCGTGGAGTAAACCCACCCTGGCCCAGCCTCCGGAGGGCCCGGAGCACCGCTGACCATGTGCTGCTGCCACTGAACCGGCCCTTCCTCGTCACCTGCTACCCATGCCTGTAGGGCCCAAGTAAATGTCACCTCCTCTGAGGAGCCCCCACCACCACACCAGTGACCCTCTGCCCACCACCGTCCCCTTCCAGTCCCTCCCAGTGCCATTATTTCTCCAACAAAGCTGTTAGCCCTTGCGAAACCCTGGTGCTCAACGTGGTGCCGGCAGCTGCTCAGTGACAGTGGCTGAAGGAGGGAAGGAGCGGGGAGCAGACCTCTCGGGGCCCCTCAGAGCCCCTGTGCCTTGTCTGTGTACAGTGCGCCTGCTCTGTCCCCTCCCTGCTCACCGTGTCTCTCCTCTCCTTTCCCCACAAAAATGAGTCTTCTCCTGGGCAAAGGGCCACTTTCCACATGCCCAGAGACTGGCTGCAGACACACTGCCCCCTCACCTACAGTTCCGTCTGGAGTCAAAGCATCTCCAGGAGGCTCGGTAACCCTGAGTGAGGCCATCAGGGGAGAGGTCCAGCTGCTCCTGGCCACAGGTTTTCCCCGGCTCCCTCCCTCACCACCCCACCCACCACTCACAGAGCAAAGCAAAACCATCCTGCTGCATGCTGGATTTGAGCTGACAACCTAAGAGCTAATGCCCTTTAAACAGAGCAGAATATAAAAACATGCGACACCAGCCCAGCAAGCAGTCGCTTTAGGTGAGACTGGGGAAGGTCTTCTGAAATCACTCACACTCTGTCTGTACCAGGGGCTTCAGCTCTAAATTAGAAAGTAACTTAATCTGCTCCTAATTCATGTGAATAGTGAACACTCAGCAGTCAATTCTGTGGCCTGAGAATGAAAATGAAATGGCTCTGAAGATCTTGAAGAAAGGTGGGTCAGTTCATTTTATTCTTAACGTTGGCCTGAAGGAGGAGCGCAGCTGCAGAAAACGCTGAAGAAAGCCTCCAGCTTTGGACACACAGGGTGCGGGAAGGCTCGAGCTTTCCCTCCCAGGATCTTGGGGAAAATAAACTCACGCCTTCCAAGAGCCTGAGCTGCTGTGTGTGCAAGGGGTGCTGAGGGAAGTTTCCTCTGGAACGGCCCCTGGCTGCCTGCCGTGTCAGAGCCACACTGCACGGAGGGTACACACGCACCCACAGGCCCAGATGGACCACTGGCGGTTCACCGATGTCCTCCAGGACAGCCTGGCCCGCCAGCTCCCACCGTGCGCCATCCATGTGGGCTCGCGCACAGAGGTCCTTGTCCTGCTCCACTTGGAATTCCCTGGGGAAAGGTCCCTGTCCAAGACAGGAGCTCAAGAGATGAGACAGCACAAGGCGAAGGGGAGAGGAGTGGGGGACGGGGAACTGCTGTTTGAGCTGGATTCTGAAGGTTTGAGAAAGTGACACTTTGTGAGAAATTAGCATTAAGAAAAATTGCTAGATCTGCCCTGGCTGGTGTGGCTCAGTGGATTGAGCATCAGCCTGTGAACCAAAAGGTCTTTGGTTCAAGTCCTGGTCATCTCTGATAGATGTATCTCTTGCGCACTAATGTTTCTCTTCCTCTCTTTCTCCTTTCCTTCCCTTCTCTAAAAATAAATTTAAAACTTTCAAGATTTTATTTATCATTTCCAGAGAGAGGAGAAGGGAGAGAGGGAGATAAACACCAATGTATGTTGCCTTTCACCTGCTCCAGCTATGGACCTGGCTGGAGACCTGGCTTGCAACCTGGTTATGTGCCCTGACTGGGGAATCGAACCAGTGAACTTTTGGTTCGCAGGCCTGCACCTTATCCACTGTGCCACCTGCCAGGGTTAAAATCTTTGAAATAAGTAAATAAAATAAAATGTTAAACTGTTAGATTTGGGGGCATGAAGTGACCCTTGAAATGACTATGTGTGGTGTCTTTCACAGTCATGGGCTCACAGGGAACAGCCCTGGTGGCCCCCTGCGCATTTTCAGGTGGCTTTCCCGTTCTGAGTAAGTTGTCTCTGGTTACAAAGAATCGGGAGCAAAGATAGGACGGACCCAAAGTCACGGGGTCTCAGTCCAGTTTAGCTATTAGTTCACCCACACATCTTATCAAGGAGCTGCAGCCAAAAGCATTACACGTGTCTCCAGGGTTACATAATGGAAACGTGTCAGCTGACGATGCGTGCTTTGGACTGATTTTTACGATACTTTTTTAGATCTCCAGCTGGGAGGCACCCTGGGAATGTGGGGAATCAGGCTGGAGATCTCCCTGAGCTAAATATTGACTCAATGCTCCGTGGGTTTAAAAATAGAAAAAGTTACTTTAGAAAGGACAAAGATGACCATTTCCCAAACTGAGACCCGTGTGAGAATGCAAGCAACGGTGCAAGAAACTGTACAGGAAGAGCAGCAGGATTTGAAAGGAGAGCAGGCCTAGCTGCGCAGGCAGCCTGATTTCCATTGCTCCCTCTCCCCGCGCCCCTGTGGGGGCCACTCCACAGTGGACAATATTTGAATGGGAAGCACGACCACCTTTGCTTTCAGGGTTGGGGCGGCTGGGGGGCCGGAGGTGTGGGTCCTGGTGCTCCCGCTGGCCTTGCCCTGCACGCATCGCTTACCCGCCAGCCTTGGTCTCCCTGCCTAGGAGACTAGCGTCCCGAAATCGCTGCACAGACAGTACCCCGCGTCCGGTGGCCAGTCCCTCTAGTCTTCCCCTGCTCACAAGTTCACTCGTCCTGAGCGCCTACGACAGTCCAGGTGTGGAAGATCGGCGTACAAGATGAGGCCCCTGCCGTCTCAGAACTTGCCTTCCAGTGGGGCCCGCGCCCCAGGCCCTGGGTAAGCTGCTGAATGCGGGGCGCTCTGCCCGGCACCCACCACAACCACCCATTGTCAAGGTGGACGTTTCCCCCGGCCCACGGCATCAGCACAGCCTGGCGCAAAAACTCAACTTCCTTCTTCACTCCGCAGTTAGGGCAGCACTTCACTCCAAACACAGATCTGTGTATTCCATGCCGTGGAAAGAAGGACATGTGTTGCAGAGCAAGTTGCTGGACTGAGAGCCACTCAAGAGCAAGCACACGTCCTCTTCCCTGGCGCCCGGAGCTGCACACAGGCCACCACACAACCGCACAGCTGGGACACCTGTTCGCCCACCGAAGGACGGCTGCTGTGGCCTCTAACAGCTACACCAGATGGCCTGCCATGCTGCAGGGGCCGTCCACATTGTCCCTTTAATGCCCACTCCTCCTTTTACAGAAGTGGGAGGGGAGGCGGACTGAAGCCCAGTCACCGAGTGAGACCTGCCCTGGGGACGGGGAGACTAGCGTGCCCGGAGACGGGGCACTGCCAGTCCCTGGTCTTCCCAGTCTGTAGTTCCTTCCCTTCCAGCGGGCAGCCCCCGCGGCCCACACCTCCTCCGACTGCCCATTCTGTGACCTGTCTGCTCACCTTCTTGTCGCACCCTTTGAAGTATAAAAATGTTCACTTTCATAAAGCCCAAGTTATCCAATTTTTCCTTTTGTTGGTTGTTTCAGTGTCATAGCTAAGCAACCACTGCCTAACCCAAACTGATGAAGCTTTATGCCTGTTTTCCTCTAAGAGGTTTATAGATTTAGCTCTTACATGTAGATCTCTTACTCACCTGGAACTGAGTTTTATACGTGGCAGAGGCCCACACTCATTCCTTCCCACGCAGACATCACACAGTCCTAGCTCTAATTGCTCAGAAGACTATTCCTTCGCTCACTGAAATTGCTCAGCACGCTTGTCCAGAACAAACTGACCTTCGCTGCGTGGGGTTTGTCCTGTTCTCTTGACTCTCCCCCATCGCTCTCCCCTCGTGCCAACACCACACTGTCTTGAATGCTTGTGGGCCTGTAGAACTTGTTGAAATGGGGACACGGGAGTGCTCCGATGTTGTCCTTTTCCAAAATTGTCTTGACTGTTCTGGAAACCTTGCATTTCCCTATGAATTTTAGAATCAGCTCATTAGTTTCTATGAAAGGAAATCAGCTGGGCTTTTGATAAGGGTTATGACCAATCTATACACCAGTTGGGGGGTACTGCATCTTAGCAAGAGCAAATTTTCCAGTTCAGGCACGTGGGGTGTCTTTCCAGTCCTTTCAATTATGTCACCGTACAGCTCTCAGTGTACAGGCCTTGTACTTCTTTTGCTCAATTTATTCCTAAATAATTTATTCTTTTCCATCCTATTATAAATGGAATTGTATTATTAATTTCATTTTAAATTAGTCTTTGCTGTCTTACAGATATACCATACATTTTCTATACTGATCTATATCTTGTAAACTTACTGAATCCATGTATTAGTTCTAGTCCTTTTTTAGTGGATTCCTTAGGATTTTTACATATAAGATCACATCACCCGTGCACAGAGATAGTTCTACTTTTCCCCTTCTCATCTGGGTGCCTTTCGTTTCTCTTTCTTGCCTTGCTGCCCCAGCGAGACGACCCCACTGCACTTGGAGCATAGACAGTGGTGACAGCGGATACCCCTGTCCCTTCCATCAGCCCTTCCCTCCTCCCAGTCCTGTGCGTCTGCAGGCATGCCCTCCATCAGATTGAGAAAGTTCCTTCCTCATGAAGCGTTTTCATCATGAAAAGCATTTTGTGCTGAGGGGGTGTGCTTAGGTTTTTAATGTTACGGAACAAACAGATGTCACCAAGGATAAAAGTTAACTTAGGTTTAAACTACTTGACATAACATCATATATTTGAATTAGTTTGAAGTGTCAGACAGAGCCAAATAAAAATCTATTTTAAGGAACTCAAAGAAGAGTTTCTTCTCAGGCTCTGAGGAAAAGATAATAAATTGTGATACTAAGAAACAAAATGGCTGCTTGGACCTGAACCTTGGCCTTTCACCTCTCCCAGTAACACGAACTTTAGCACCAGCTTCTCCATGAGCCACAGGGCCCTGGGCACATGCTGGCAGTCAGCACACCCAATGCCAGGGCTTGGGCTCCCGGACCGCCATATCCCACTCCACCAGTGCCCCGGTGCCTGGCGGGCATATGGAGCATCCAGAGCGAGAAGGAGACTAGGCCATGCCTGAATGACCACCCAGCCTCCTACATGGAGACAGTGAGGAGCCTGGAGGCTGGTAACGGGCAGCGCAGAGAAAAATGCAGAAGCAACTGGAGAAGGGAGCCCAGGTCAGAGGCAGGGGCACTTGCTATTCAAGACCAGCGAGGATCTGGGGTCTCAGATTTGCATGTTCTGTGGACAATGCCCAACCATCTTGATGACTTCAGAGTCAGGTATGAGATGGAGCTGGCAGTATGCTGGTCCATGAACAGTGACATCAATGGGCTCAAAAGGTCACTGATGACACAAATATCACTCAGCCGCAGCTGGAGATAGACCTCGAGGCTCTCAGGGCCGAGCTGCTCTTATGAAGAACCGCGAGGAAGTAAACAGTTGACAGAGCAGACTGCCAGCCTTGAGCTGACCATGGACTTCGGTGCCCCCAAACCTCAGGGCCTGAGCACGACTGCGGTGGACACTGACCCCAGTGTGACAAGCTGGCTCGGAAGAATCAAGAGGAGCTAGACACATGCTGATCCCAGCAGACTGAGGAGGGTGCCACAGTGGTCGCCTTGCAGACACTGAGCCAGGAGCTGCTGAGATGACACTCACGGGGCTGAGACGCGCCCAGTCCTTGGAGACCAGCCTGGATTCCACGGGAAATCTGCAGGCCAGTCTGAACAGCAGCCTCAGGGAGCTGGAGACATGCTGCGCCAGGCACATGGGACAGCTCAGCGGGTCCTGCTGCACCTGGAGTCAGAGTGGGTCCAGCCCCAGCAGGGGCAGCGCCAGCCCCAGGAGAGTGGGCCCTCCTGCACATCAAGGTCAAGCCGGAGGCTGACATCACTGCCCACCACCACCTGCTGGAGCAGGGGAGGACTTCAATTTTGGTGACACGCACTCCGTACACTCCATCCAAAAGGCCACTCGCTGCATGCAGGACTGGGGACAGCAAAGTGCTGTCTGAGCTCAGTAACACCAAAGTTCAGAGGCATTAAGTAAGGCAGTGGAAATGGGGTACCCCCTGCAGCAGGTGGGGGTAGGGAGGAGGCCAATACAAGTTCAGAGATCGTTCAAAAAAAAGAAACAAAAGATATCAGAAAAAATGATGGATGGGTCCAAAACTTCTGTAATTATTTAAGCCTTCGTATGATAAAATGTCATATGGAAAGCAAATGAAAAATGGATTCAGAAGAACCACGGACATGGACAACAAGTGGGATTGACTGGGGGGTGGGGAAGGAGAGAGAGAGGAGGGGGAATGGGATGGAGGTAATCCAACAACAATAAAAAAAGAAAACTGGATTCAACACAACTGATAAAATCTTCTTTCCTAAAATACACGAAGGGCTGATAGAAGACGGAGACCAACTGCGCTGCACAAAGACGCCGCCATGAAGGAGGACAGCTGGGCGCAGGGGGGGTGCTGTCTGCTCCCTGTGCCAGTGAGGAGCCTCTCAGCCCCAGCCCTCTCCTTTCTCCTTTCCGCCTGGCACCCACGCTGCAGCCGCAGGACAAGTGTCCTCATCCAGCCTGGCCCCAGAGTGACTGTGGGACCTCACCCCGCCCCCCACAGGGGAGATGCATAGTTAGGGTAGGCCTCTGAAGTTTGGGGTTCACTTGCTACTGCGGGATAACCTAGCCAAGTCTAGTAAAGCCAACGACCATGTGGGGAAAACAGATGAACTCCCATTAAACATGGAAATAACTTATAAAAATAGGAAAAATTTAAATGACAATGCCAGATTCAGTGGGGCCATAGGAAAATAGGAAAGCACTCTAACATTGCCAACAGGCTTCATGGAAAAATCGGGAAACACAGAACAAGGCCGACAACAGTTACCGACCTCTGACCCTGCGGTCCCACTCTGGGAATACGCCCCAGGCAAACGAACTCAACGAAAAATAGCTTGAACAAAATGTTCCTCTCGGTAATATTTATAACAGCAAAGACTGGAGCTGGTCACGTGTTCTCAAGCAGGGAAGAGGATGGGGGCCTGACAGAGTGGCCGCCACACAGCCATTAAAAAGGACGAGCAGGCGAGTCGTTTTATATTCCCAACCGGGCAGAAGCAAAGCACATCAGAGTAAAGCAGCACACTGGAAACTTTCAAGGCAAGGACTGTGTATTTTCATTTTTGTCGCCCCGGTGAGGTAGACACCCAAATATTTGCTAAGTGACTGAGTGTCTGAAACAACAAATGGCCAATCTGGCGGGGGCGGGGGTGACAAGGGGTGGAACAGATTGTGACAGGAGAGTGAGTCCCCTTAGCCTCATTTCTGTAAAATGGCCACGGTGTGTCCATTTGAAGATGCGTATGTCTGCAACAGGGAAAGAAAGGGAAATCTATTTTTCACATGGCGAAGCCGGATCCTTGTTCCAAGGGAATGAATGGGTCCTGCATGACTTTACGCAGAGCAAAGCGCACCCACACCCAGCTCTTCAACGCCAGGAAGGAGTCCTCAGCTGGCGGGTCCTTGAGACAGGCTGGCAGGCCCGTCCGAGCTCGGCAAAGGCGGAAGTGGGATCTTCTGTGCCCGAGCGCCAGAAGAGTGGTGGACGCTTGCTCAATGGACTCCTATTTGTAATCACAGAACCTTCCTTCTTCCTTAACTACAAAAACCACATGTCTTCCTTTGGACTAACAGTCACGTTAATAGAAGTTCACCAGAAATTTAGAGCGGTAATACTGAGTTGTCTTTCTTTCTTTTAAATATATTTGATTGATTACACTGTTACAGTTGTCCCAATTTCTTTTCCCTTTACTCCCCTCCAGCCAGTAACCCCTTTCCCTCCCATAAGCCCACTTGGCTTAGTTCTTGTCCGTGGGTCATGCATAAAAGTTCCCTGATTTCGCCCTTTCCTGTATTATTCTTAACTTCCCCCGTCTGTCTTGTACCTACCAACTGTATTTCCTAGTGTCTGTACCACTATTTTCCCATAACACCCCTTTTCCCCTCCCAGCTGACCACCCTCCCAACGATCCCCCATGCTTATGATTCTGATCCTATTCTGGTTGTTTGTTAAGTTTGTTTTTGTTGTTTCATTTTTAGATTCTATTGTTGATAGTTATTAGTTTATTGTCATTTTCATGTTGAGTTGTCTTTCATTAGACAAACCCTCCTCATTTCTCCAGGTGCTGCCTTGGACCCACCACACCCCACCGCCAGCCTCTGTCCAGGGCTGGCAGATATCACCCTCAGGGAACCCCTGCGCCACTCAGCTACAAGGGTCCAAATTGCCCCCGCACCTGCCTGAGAAAACACCACCTCTCCCAGAGGATCCCCCGGACTTCAGCTTCCTCAGGTTATAGGTAGTCCACTGGGTGCTAGAGGAACTCACCCCTCTGTCCCTCACGCCTTCTGTGTCCCACGGTGACGTCCTGCAGCCTTCCCCCTGGCCACCACCCTTCCTCCCACTCTCAGCTGATGACACATCCCACCTCACACAACATGGACAAGTGGGCCATCGGAAGACCCTCCACATCGTCCTACAACTTAAAAACACCTGCACCATGGCTGGACTCTCCATACTCCATCCTGTCTAGAGCTGCCTCTCCTTCTGCTTCCTCTCATGGCCAAAGGACCTCTCTCCACCTACCAATCCCTTTTCTGCATCTTCAGCCTTGACTGCCTGACCCTTTCTAGCCCTCACCCCTCTCCGCTTCTTAGCTAAGCTTCCCACAAGAGCTCCCATTCCCCAGCCCCTGGTTCTCCCCCCGCCCATTCACTTCTCGGCCCATGGCTTCCTCTCCCGTCTTCCCGGTGAAACTGATCAGAATGGAAGGCCAAGGGCACCCTGGGGTCAGGCCACAGCTACTTCCCCGGCTCCCCAGTATCAAACCAACGGCAGCTTCAGGTCTTCTCACCGCTTTCCCTGCCTCTCCTTCCTAGAGCCACACCCCTGCCATCCTCGCAGTGCCTCCTCTGGCCTTCTTCCTCCTCTTCCACCCAGGCCTGGGGGGCTGGAGTTCCTTGGGGTTCCGCCCCAGGCCTGACCCTCCCGCACACTCTGCCTAAACAAGCTCTTCTGTTCCCACTCGTCAAACCACTTTCAACCTCATGACCCCCGACTGGCATCTCTGGGCCAGCTCTCATATGAACTCGTCCCACATACTGGCTGCCTCCTAGACACCTCCACTGGGCCATGACATAGCCCTGCAAACCACTCGCCACCCTCCCTAAGCCATGGCCATCCTTGGATTTCCTGTCAGAAAAGGGTCCCACCGGTCACTCAGCTGCACACCCAGCCCCACCACATTCACTCAGGTCCCGAGAGTTGACAACCCTGGCTCTTTAACAGCCCCTGAGCCTCCAACTTCACCCATCCTCACAACGGCTACCTTGGTGAAGGCCACCGCTTCTTTTCCCCAGTCACTAAAGGTGCCACTGGCCCCCAGCCACCGAGCTGGTCTCCCTTCCTTTCGTGCTCTGTGATGCAACCACAGTGGTCAGTGTCTTGCAGAACTTGAATTACGCTTCTAGTTGAAACCCCTGCAAGACTTCTCACTGTGGCCAGTAGGACCTCCAGGTCTGACTGCTGCCCCTCCAGCCTCACCGCCCGACACCCAATCATGCCACACCCCCTCCGGCCACACCACAGCCTGCAATCCGCTCTACATGGGCACGATGCTCAGGTCGCCTCTGCACCTTCACACGAGCCGTTACCTCGGAGCAAACACACCAGCAGTGAGCAGAGGAGGAACTGATTTCTCGTGGCCAAATAGTTTCAAAAGCAAAGTAAAAAAAGAAAACTCCTTTCAACTAGTTTTACAATATTCAGAAGTCTTTAAACTGAGTGATAGCACAATGTAACGTATCTAATATAATCCAGAGTGAGGCCTCCAAAAACTCAAGGGCCCGACGTCCAGCTCAGTCTAAGTGGGGAGAGTGGAGAAAGATCCAGCCCAACAGCCTTGTGGGGAGGAGGGAGGACACGCTGCCTGAGTGTCCCCCGGCCAGGTGGGGCACATACCACAGGTCCCTCCTGGCTTCCAGTTTGGCGACAGCTGCGGCACACAGTGCCCGGTGCGCTCCAGGCGGTCCTGCGCGTGGCCCCTAAGGCTCACCGCAGTCTGCCTCAGAGTCACCGCCCCGGCTCCGTCCCGTGTGTGGGGAGGGGCAGGAGCCACTCGGGTCTGCCCACCCTGCTCGGCCCTCCCGACCCTCGCTTCCCCTTCTCCACAACGTTGGGGTGGCTAGATGAATGGGGACTTTGCAGTCTGACTTTGACCATTTTCTTTTTAAGATTTTATTTATTATTTTCAGAGGGAAGGGCAGGGAGGGAGGGAAAAAAAGGAGAGGGACATCCATGTATGGTTGCCTTTCACCTGCCTCCAGCTACAGACCTGGCTGGAGACCTGGCTTGCAACCTGGTTATGTGTCCTGGCTGGGAATCAAACAGTGACCCTTGGGTTCCCAGGCCAATGCCAACCCACTGAGCCACACCAGCCAGGTTGACCATTCTAAATATGGAAAAGGGTATGGCCTCAGGTCACCAAGTCTCAAGAGACTATATATTAGCCATGACTAATACATTCAACAGCAGTGGCTTCCTCTGACGTTTGCCCCACAATCGTCGACATCCTCTGCTTCTTGCCCTGACAGTCACACTCAGTAAAGACTGGCTTCACGACACTGAGGAACAAGCGTACATCGCCTTGCCACCAAGCCAGCCCAGGGGGAGCCCCAGCTCTCCCGCAGCACGTAAAGCTCCCTACCAAGGACAGAAGCCGTGTTATTCCAACACAGCCTTCGAGTCCCTCTGCACAAGCAACGCGTGCGCAGACACACGTATGCACGCGCGCGCCCTCTCTCTGCTGGAAGGCTGCTGCTCCTCGCTCACGCCTAGCTGGGGGTCATCACCACCCCTGCCTCCCCTGTCCACGTCAGGGTCTCCTGACGGCCTGTGCACAGTGCCTAACGAGTGGCCACAGACACGGGAAGTGTGTGTAAGGCAGCTGCAGGGATGGGCTGTGGGCTCAGGCACCTTCGTTTCATCTTTACACCCTGAGTTCTGGAGCAGCTCCGCCGCCACCAGCTACTAAAGCCGCAGCGATCGCTTCCCGAAGGCCCCTTCCCTCCGGCAGAAGCACTCACCCGGTGGGTGCATCTTGAGCTGCAAGCTTTCCAACTCAGGAGACACACTTAAAGCCTAAAAACAGAAGAGCCACATAGGCCCGGATGAGAGAGATTCTCTGGCAAGAGCAGAAGGAAAACTATGGGACGGGTCATTCAGGAGGCTGTCCTTTGTTCCGGCAAGAAAGCGGGACATTCAACGGGCAGTGAGCTGAGCGGAGAAGTGCTGACCCAAAGCAGGTTCCCAGGGTTTGACAAAGGGCATTATTAATGACAGGCACGAATCAGTGGCCTCAGGTCAACCGCTTGGCTGTGGGGCAGCCCCTCCTAGAAGCAGGGCTTCCTGCCACACAAAGGGCCCCTGTGGGCAGCTCCCCGCGGCCTCTTCCTGCGCAGGGCAGGGCGGATGGAGCAGGGGCATGTTCCTTGGCTCTTTCGTCCCTCAGACTTTGAGCCCGCGACCTGCTGAACCCTTCAGAAGGGGCTGCAGCCACCCACCTGAAAGCTGGAGCCAGCAAGAGAAAACACCACCACAGAACATGGTGCTCCAGATGAATCTAGAAGGTCCCTGAAACATGGGCCTGTGATTCTGTACAGGACATGGGGGTGTGACCGCTGAATAGCCCAGCCACCTCAAGCAAAATTCTTAAGAGGTTTGTGACTGATACTACTTATCTGTAAAATGGAACGCAACTTGCCGAAGCGGTTCTGAGGATCACAAGGCATCTGGCTGGGACCTGGCACTGTGCCAGCGTGGGGCCCTCCATAATCGGCCACAGTGCCAACATGAGGGTGGTGGCTGTGGGCCAGCCTCTGTCAAATTAGCTGAGCATGGTCACTGAGCATTCCCCTTCCCACGAAGCTGACAGACACTTAATCTCCAACACAGGGGGTGCCGAGTCCTTGGAGAAAATTCTGCCCAAAGTGCTAGGGGAACAGACAGGAGGGCCCAGAGAGGAGGCACAGCACTGACGCCTCCGTGGGACACATCAGCTGGAGCAGCAGAGACAGGCGCGCCCAGGGGAGGACTCTGCAAGGCGCAGAGCAGGCGCCAACCAGCACAGCTCAGGGTCCCACAGGTCCTTGGAACAAGCCCTGGGAAGTGGCTGTGGCCTCTAAGAAGGGAGGAGAGAAACTACAAAGGGCAGAGTGCCCACGAGCACCCTGGCTGGTTGCCAGCCTGAGTCACTCATTTCGCTTCAAGAAGAGAGACTTCCGCTCCCCCACTGCCGGTGCGGCCTGAGAGACAAGCCAACCACCCCGGGAGCCCATCGAGTCTGTCCGGAAACGAAGCGCTCAAATACTTCTCAAGCAGCGCTGTGAATGTGCACCTTTGAAGTTAAAAATAGTCACGCAAACCACAAAAGGCTTTGGTTTTTAAGTCTTTTGTAGGTATCTACACACTCAACTACTCAAGGAACTACTCCGTTTCATTCAAATGCATAAGCTGGAGCCAGAGTCTTCTGTTCTAAAGAAGGGCACAGGGCCCGTTTGGACCTGGTGTGGTGACAAACTGACATCTGAGTTCTCACCTGGCCATGACTTTACTCTTTAAAAAGTCTACATAGCCCTGACTGGTGTAGCTCGATGGTTTGGGCATCACCCTGAAAAGCGAAAGGTCTCCAGGTTTCGATTCCTGGTTGGGGTGCGTGCCCGGGGGGCGGCTGCGTCCCCGGTGGGGGGTGTACAAGAGGCAGTCGATTGACGTTTCCCTCGCACATGGATGCTTCTCCCCCTTTCTTTCTCCCTCCTTTCCCCTCTCTCTGAAAGTGCACAAATAAAGTCTTTTAAAAAGAAAGTTCACGTAAAATGACAAGGCCACCGGACTTCCAGACGGAGCCGTAGGGTGACAGCTGGAAGGACCCTAAACCAGTGCGGGGACAGTGTCCAGCTCTATCGCAGACAGAGTGGCCATCAGAACAGTTTTCCTGGGGAGGAGACATCTGAGTAAATATTTGAAAAAATGTTCGCATGTACTCCCCTTCTCTGGATTGTGGGGAAGGTGAGTTTTGGGTTTTTCTTTTCCCATATGCATATTTCTTAATTTTCCACCCGAGAATATATCAGTTGGGTTACTTTTGAAAATCTAAAAGGAAAACGAGGCTCCACCTCAGCACCTTCGGTCACTTCCATAAGCATGAAATTCAAGCGTTTCCGGTAAAGGAATTCAAGTCCCTTATCTTTAAGTCTCGGGTAAGTGGCTGGCATATCACTTACATTTGCTCACTGCCAGCGCCCACATGCCTTTCGGCCGGCCCTGCAGCGCACCCAGCGGCACCCTCACGGCCCTGTTCAAACCAGCCACCCCCTCTTCCCCCACGTTAACCCCAGCCTCTTGACTGGCTTCCCTGGCACAGACCTCTCTCCCGCTCTGGCTCCTGCCCAGCCCAGCCGCTGGCTCAGACCCACCCCTGGGCACCCGAGAGGCCTCTCGGGCGCTCCACCCAACACTCACCACGCTCTCTGGGTCCCACCCTAGTCCTTCTCCCTCAGTGCTCAGCTGCCCAGGACTCGACTCGCTGGGCAGCATCCCCGACTACTCTCCTTCCCTCGCGCCCCACATCCCATCAGCTCCGCTGTGAAACAGGGCCAGCGGGTGGCCACCTCGCACCGCCTCCCTGCTTCAGCTACCTGGTTCGTGCCACCAGGCTCAAAACTTGCCAACAACTGCCTGTCACACCTATCCACCCTTCCCTCTCTGACGGACAAGATCCCATCTGGCCCCAGCTTCTAGTTCCAATCTCAACTCCTCCCACCCGGCTTCTGGCTCCTGGCGACATCCCCTTCCTGTGGGCTGGTGGGCTGGCGAATGCCCCACGCTTCACCCCACCTTTGCAGTGCTACCCCTTGCTAGGAAACGCCCACCTGCAGGCTTTGCTCCCTCCCGTCTTCGGCTACCCACTTACACACCACCCTCTTCTCAAGAAAGCCATCCCTAACCCATGCCTATTCCTGGGACACTCAACCCCCAGCTCTGCTTCATTATCTGAATAGCACTCACCCCACAAGCCAAGTTAGATGCTTACATACTCTCGTCCTGCTCAGAAGAGCACAAGCCCCTGGAGAGCAAAGTCCTGTTCCCTCCGCATCCTCAGCGCTGATGCGTAACAGGGGCGGTAAACACGTCTGGAATGAGAGTCAGGAATGTGCTGGGCCCGGCCAAACACAGGGCAATACAGCAGCCTTCCGGTTTCCACAGCAAGGTGCACCAGGTGTTTTAATGACTCTCCTGTTGCAAAAGTGTAAAAGCTGAATAAAAATAATTGTGTCACTGAGCTGGCAAGAAGCTCGAGGCACCAAAAAGACAAAAGTTAGAGAAGCAGCCCTAAAATGTAAGTAGACATGAAATCAAATTTACAGCTAATGAAGTTCCAGAAGGAGATACCATTAAGAATGGGGATCAGTGTCTAAAGATAAGTTTTCAGAATGCTCAGAGACAAAATCACACATCTAGGAAGCCCAGCGAACTCAAGCAAGATTTTAAAGAGAGAGAGAGCTACACCACCACAAATTAGAGCAAAACTATAAAACCTCAGTTACAGAACACATCGTAAAAGCAGCCGGCAAGGATGGTAATTCGAGTACGAACGAAAAGGGAAAGGCGGGAGACACCGGAGTAACAAACGCACTACATGCTGGGTAACAACTGCCAGCGAAGAACTCCATACCCAGCAAAGCTAGTTTTCGAGACTGAAGAACCAGGCGTTTTCAAACAGATAAAAGAAATACCACACACACAAAAATCTCACAGAAAAGAAAATTCTAAAGAGTATGCTTCAAGCAAAAAGAAATGATCTGAGCACAGGGAAGATAGTAAGTGAATATACTGGTAAATACATGGGTAGGTGTAAATAGCACTGACTGCTTGAAACAGCATCTAATTTGTAGAATTAAACAATTGCGGGAAAAAAATACGTGAAAAGTTGGAGGGGAGTGTCAAATTAAAAGGTTTTGAATCTTTGCATTTGTCAAGAGGAAAGTTAAGACATTATTTTAAATTTAAGTGTGTTAAAATATCGAAGATAGCCACTAAAAGACTAGACAGAGTTTAATTTCTAAACTAAGAGAAAACAAATACAATGAGTTGGGGGGTGGAGAGCAGGATGGGAATCAAGAAAAGGCAAAAATAATAATAACAAAACTTTGTAAATTATATGACTGTCCAATCACTATGTTATATGCCTGAAACTGATATAATACTGTATGTCAATTGTAATTGAAAAGTTAAATCAATTTTTTTTAGCCCTGACTGGTGTGGCTCCGTGGATTGAGTGCTGGCCTATGAACCAAAGGGTTGCTGGTTCGATTCCCAGTCAGGGCACAGGCGTGGATTGCAGGCCAGGTTCTTAGTTGGGGGCGTGTGAGAGGCAACCATACACTGAGGTTTTTCTCCTTCTCTTTCTCCCTCCCTTCTCCTCTCTATGGAAATAAATAAACAAAATATGTATTTTTTAACTTTTTCAATCATCAGAAAAACTACAGCAAATAGAAGGCACAGGAATAGGAAAAGGTTACATCTATTTAGTGCCATCTCTATTTAAGTTGTACTAGGAATATTAGCAGATACAATAAAGAAGACGGTACAGAGTGTAAGAATTGGAAAAGAAAGAAACGTCATCATTTGTGGGCAGCAGGGTTTCAGCGAGGTCGGTGGACACTGGAGCGGCCGCTCCCAGCCGAGGGTTGAAGCGACCTCAGCACAGCGCTGGGGCTCTAGCCCTCGGGGGGAAACCCCACCGTAACCTTCATTTGGCAGATCAGAAAACTGAGACTCAGACAGATTAAATAACCTGCCCAAAACAACTGGCAAGTAAACGGTTGCTTTGGAAATTAAGTCCATCTGTCCCCAAAACTGATCCAATATGCTTGCCACAGAGTGAGAGACAGAGTAAGAGACAAATGCCAAGGACACCTGTACTCTGTCAGAGGCAAGTATGACTGCGATGACTAGTGCACTGGAGGACGAGGACAAGGACGAGGACAAGGACAAGGACAGGACAAGGACAAGGACAGGACAAGGACAAGGACAAGGAGGGACAGAGCAGGGAAGGCGGGAGGCCTATAGGGCACAGCTCAGGCAGAGGGCGGGGCTTAGAGAGCTAGTGGCAGCCCTGCCACTGCCAGGAAAGGCACAAAAGACTCAAGCACGTGGTCACACAGCAGAAAACACAGGGAAGCAAACTAGGCACCACCGGCTGGGGCCTTGAATGCCACACCAGCAATGCAGGCTTGTCCGGACGGGACAAGGGACCTGGTCAGACGCTGGTGAAGGCAGGTTCCCTCCAATGACGGAGAGTGAACGTGAGACCAGACCTGGACCACCGCTGCACCGGCCGCCAGCTAGTGCAACTGATGAACCGGCTTTTCCATCTTATTTACTGGCAATTCATGTTCATGTGTGTCGCCACATGTGGTCAGTGACTGCCACGTCGGGCAGTGCAGCGCTAGAGGTGAGAGGCCGAAGAGGAAATGATTAGGAGGCCGGAAAGAGGAGGAATACTGAGGAGGGAGAGCGACGCTGCCAAGGACGGGGAGCAGGAGCGACACAGCTGAAAATGGCCTCACCTGAAGGGAAGGTAGGAAGTGACGCCACAAAGAGAGGGAGTTTAGGAAAAAAGAACTGATTTGCACCTGATAAATTCGAGGTGTCCGGGAGCACATGCACACACTGTATGCTGCAGTCCAGCCACAGCAAACCCCCACACATAGTGTTTTCTTCTCCTTTTAAAAAATATCAAGCCCTGGCTGGTGGCTCAGTGGATTGGCACTGGCCTGCGAACCCAAAGGTCGCTGGTTCGATTCCCAGCCAGGGCACATAACCAGGTTGCAAGCCAGGTCTCCAGCCAGGTCCGTAGTTGGAGGCAGATGAAAGGCAACCGTACAGTGATGTCTCTCTCCCTCTCTGCCTCCCTCCCCTCCATTCTCTCTAATATTAATGAATAAAACTTTAAGAAATAAAATAAAATAATAAAAAATATCACGAAGAGGATATTTGTTTTGTTTTGTTTTTAGGATCTTTTCTATTTGCCACCATTGGAAGTATGAATTGTGAACAGATTCTTGACGGGGAGCTTATGGCCATCAGCTCATTCAACTTTCGCACCCGTCTCACTCCTGGTAGCTTGTCCAGAACTGCAACCCTCACCGTGAAGCTCCGGGAATTTTCCCAGTTCAAACGTGGGCTTCCTGGTGATCGCAGTGGGGAGAGAGGTTTAAGGGGGTTAAATAGTAATGGAAAAACTACAATAAAATTTTTTTTAAAAAAGTACTCAGCTGCAGGTCAATGCTTGCTCAGGCAGGTGCTAGGAAAGGTAAATAAATAAACAAACAGGCTTCTCCAGCATTGCAGAGCAGATCAACATCCTTTTCTACATCCTTTCCAGTGCTACCTGGAAACAACATTGACCGCTTCAAGTCATTTGCCTCTCTCGGGCCATGATTTCCATCTTCTTCTGGGTTTGGCGGACCTGTTGATGCTGAGCAAAGAGATCTTCCGAATCTGACAGCTGCAGGGTTTCGTTGTTTGCTTGTTTGTCTTATTTTTTTTTTTTAATTTTATTTCATTATTTTTAGAAAGAGGGGAAGGGAGAGAGGGAGAGAGACATCAATGTATGGTTGCTTTTCACCCGCCCCCAGTCACAGACCTGACTGGAGACCTGGCTTGCAACCTGGTTATGTGCCCTGGCTGGGGAATCGAACCTGCGACCTTTGGGTTTGCAGGCCAGCACCTTATCCACTGTGCTACCAGCCAGGGCAATTGCTTGTTTGTTTTAAACAAAACCAACACAGACTAGATGGAGCACATAACCATGAGCAGTCATGCCACCAAAATGAACTTCCAGCATGGTCTCCCTTTTTTTTTTTTTTTAAGATTTTTTTATTTATTAATTTTTTTAGAGAGAAGAGAAGGGAGGAAGATAGAGAGGATGAGAAACATCAATGTGTGGTTGCCTCTGGCCCACAATCCAGGCACGTGCCCTGAACAGGAATTGAACCTCGATCCCTTCGTTCGCAGGCCAGCGCTTAATTCACTGAGCCACACTGGCCAGGGCTATGGTCTCCCTTTTTGACCACCTAGTACCTTTTGTCATGGATAAGATCCACGCCACGGAAATTAGGAAGTCGGTCATGAACTTGAATTTTCTAAGTGCAACTTCATCATTCCGCAGACCAGCTAGGCTCACTTCAAAAACACGACCCTTGGGATCATCAGATGTGATCTGGCTCCTTGAGTTCTGTGACTAGTGTTTTTCCAACATGCCTTAGGTTGAACATAGCCGATGCTGCCACATCACGCCGCACAAATCTTCCCTTGGAAGTGGATCAACTGCTTCCTTGTGGCCTCCCTTTTTGCCGCCTTTCTTAAAGCAACTGTTCTTTGGGGGGATGGGGTGTTACCTTTTATTTTGGAAACAAACCAAAACAGGATTCGGGAATGAAGCACCTAAGCAATGGCCCCAGAGACTGCACGGGTGTAACCTGGTCAGCAGTATCTCCTTCTCAGACCAAGAATGGCCAGCAGGGAAGGCCAGGACTAGCGGAGAGAGACAGGAGGACTGGGGAGGCTGGCGCTGGGGACACTGGCCCAGGGCCTGCAGCCGCCATGGCACCACTGCTCAGAGGCCCAAAGGTCTGAACAGGCCATCTTCTTCCTGGCCTCCTGGCCTCCGCACACACTGCTCCCTCCCCAAAGTGTGATGGACAAACCCCCTTCCCCAAAACACACCGCCAAACTGTGGGGGTTTCCCCAGCCCCTCGTTCTCCACGGCTCAATGAGGTCCCCAGAGCTCTAGAAGACTCAGCACCCTAACATCTACCCCTCTAGGCCATGACCTTCTCAGAGGCAAGAACTCAGCCTCCACCGTCACGGACCCCAGGGCTGAGCAAAGTGCCTAATGCGGACTGAGCGGACAAAAGCAAACTATTCATTTTATTATGTTTAGAAAGTATCCACACATATAAATAAATGTAAACTATATTTAAAAGGCAGTAATACTCTTCCCGCTCTCATTTCTTTTGTTTTCCTCATAATGTGCAGTTGCAGGGAGAAAGATCTCTCCGAAGTTGCTCCAAAGCCCGTGGGAGTGAATGTTCGGTGGCCCTGGGGCTCTGCTGGCGCGGGGACCCGTCACCTCTGCACCGAGAGTGCCTGGGCTGTTTGGTTGGTGGCGGCAGGCAGGGAGCAATGCCCCAGCAAAGCCCAGCCTAGAGACACCCTTGGAAGGCCAGGAGCAGGTACTGAAGAAGAAAGACAGTGTCTATAACTTGGAGTGTCCAAGGTCATTGACGTAAGTCTCCAAGAACAAGTCTGATGCCACTCCCACCTGAACCAGAGAAACAGCGACCACGGTGGCGGCTGAGGCCATCGATGTCAACAGGTAACGAGTTGGCGGCTGGCGTCCCAGGCCCCACGCTACTGTCCACCGAGCAGTGGTGGTCAGACCGGCGCACACAGCAGCTGCACACCTCAGGGCTCGGGCTGCGCTGATGTCTCAGACCACACGGACAGCGCCTCGTGTTCTCTGAGGACACCACATCATCGGACCCACAAGCTTGAAGAAATCAGTCGCTTGCTTTAGCCACAGGGTCAGCTATGCAACTCAAGGTGAAAAGACCAGGCTCACAGCAGCAGACAAGGCAGAAGACGGGAACACAAAGAGAAAGTCCAGCTCTTGACAGCAGCCAAGTGCTTCCCAGCTGTCTTCAGCGTGAGCCATTCTGTGCAAGGCGGGGTGCAGGGTAATGAGGCGCGCTTGCGTGTATGAGAGGGGTAATGAGGCCGTGTCCGCATGGCTTTCTGCAGGCAGGAATGACATAGGAAAACATCTGTGCACCTCCCCTGATCAGGCCTTCCAGGTGACAGGTTTTCGAGCAGATGCAGATCATAACACTACCAATCAGCACCAAAACCAGGTGGGAACAAGAGGAGAACCAGATCCATCCTGGGGCTGCTTCTCTTGTTTGGATCACTTTTGGTAGAAACTCTGGCATTCCTCCTCCCAACATCCATGGAGAGCTCAAACACCTCCTCTTGGGCACTGGTGTGTGCCTGGCACCACAGGTGACACCCAAAGCTACAGGGGACATGGTTCCCCAGGAGGCAGAGTCTGGCACCAGGAACGAACAACCAGCCCCACCATGCTGGCACCTCCAAGGCCTAGAGGTCTTTATTTCTAATTAAAAATCTCCCACAAAAGGAGAAAAGAGCCCTGGCTGGTGGCACAGTGTATAAGGCTCTGGCCTGAGAACCCAAAGGTGACTGGTTAGATTCCCAGCCAGGGCACATAACCAGGTTCCAAGCCAGGTCTCCAGCCAGGTCTGTAGCTGGAGGCAGGTAAAAGGCAGCCACACACTGATGTTTCTCTCCCTCTCTGCCTCTCTCTGGAAATAATAAAATCATTTTTAAAATAAACTTCGATTTTTAAAAAGGAAAATGCCAATGCTCTCTGTGCTTGAAGTAACCCACTGTCCATCTATGCCAGCGGTACCCACCCCATTTAGAAATTCCGTGAATGAACGCACATGCACACAAACGAGCAGCCGACCCAGCCAGCAGCACCCCGGGGACAGCCCTGCAGATGCGGCCCACTGGATGGCTGGAGGTAAGTGCGGAGATTGCCCGGGAGCATGACCATCAGTAAGAACAGGCAGGTGGCAGGACAATGACATTTTCATAAACCTCACGTGGTGATTGTTCATCATTCCAACTTCTATCATCCCAAATTCAAACTCTTCAACCTTAGCAATTTACTGGATGGGCCAAAGAATCAACGCAGTGCCTCAGAGCCCAGCGTTAAATGCACAGAGTTCCCGTCCCAGCGTCCTTCTGTTTTCTGCGTGGCCGCGCGGTCCCCCTGCTGACGGTCTCCCTGTCAGATCTGCTGGAGTGAACCTTGGCTTCAAACACCTCGGAGGCGGTGGATTAACCAAGACAATGGACATTCCATCATCAGTCCACTGTGCCCTGTGCGATTTTTTCTTTCCGTGTCTTTTCTTTATGGAAAAGAACCATAGAGAGCTTCATTTATTTTACTAAACTGGCAGTAGCAACACGCGTGAGAAACTTGAGAATCAAGGAGAAAATTCCACCCTGCCTGTCAATGACATCACAGCACCACGTCACGTAAGCATTTTCCAGCCAAATCGTTCTCCCCTGACCTCCCTCAAGGACTCTGCGGCAGAGCAAATCCTACCGGGAAGCAAGAGTGATTATGAAATTCAGTCTTCATGTTAACAGAAAGGAAATTTAAGTCCTGTACTCCTGTGCTGGCCACTGACAAATGTCAACTTCAGAGTACTTCCTGTTCAATTCTTTAAGTTGCCCAGAAATAGAACAGTACGCGTTGTGAGCCCACATCAAGATCCACCTATGACAGGGTCTAATGAGCAAAAACTGAGGCCAGATTCCTAGGGCTGGAGGAAATGTCAGACAGCTCTTCTGTCCCCTGGTCTCAGGGCAGAACTGTGAGATACAAATGCACGGAGAGCAGCCCTGTGGCACACGACTGTGGTGCCTTCAAAAGCAGCCTCTACAGAAAGGGGCCACTGCAACTCATTCACTCCCTCATTCATTCACGCCTTCAAATTCATGGTCCAAGTCACCCACTGTTATCATCCCCCATGTTCACACAAAACACTCCCCTTTACCCAACTCTTGGGCCCAGACCTACCTGGGAAAGTAGGAGGCGGTTCTTCGCCACAGGGGAGGTTCTAAGGGCACTGCCCGCCCAGCCTGGAGAGAAGGCCCAGCTAACCCGCACCAGCAGGGCTGCCTTTGAGCCCCTCCTTGGGCGGCAGCAGAGCAGCACAACACCCCCACATCTTCACCCCCACAGGCGCGCCCTGACTGGTGTGGCTCCATTAGTCAGGGGGTCGCCCAGCAGACCCTGCACACCGAAAGGATGCAGACCTGCACTGCGGGCCAGGCCCGGGCCGGGGATGTGCGAGAGGCAACGGATCCGTGTTTCTCTCCCTCTCTTTTCCCCTCCCTTCCCCTTTCTCTAAAACTAAATAAAAATGTTTTAATAATAATAAATTTCACAGGCAGGTAAGAATTTACACTAACGTACACAAAAGCCAGGACAAGGAGAATCAAATACTACTTACTGACTGGGACAATTTTATGTTAGGTTTCTATATAGAAATGTATTTGTACACATAACACATGAAGGCCAATTATATATTAAGAAAAGGAAGCCAGGTGACACATGCTGAAAATAAACTGCATGGACATAACTGGGGAACAAAGGTAACTAAACTAGGGGGACAGCGAGCCTTGCCCTCTCCCTGCAGCGGGCTCCTCACCTCTCTGTGGTGGGGACGGTCCTTCCTTTTGCCAAATGACAGCAGAGCTGACCGACCAGCAGCACTGAAGACACAGCTCTGACCTCCGACCTAGCGCATAAAAACATTGCTCATGTTCCCTCCTTCACACTCCAGTTTTACAAATTCAAATAGGTATAACATTATTAACCACAATGTCAAGTACAATTAAAATACTCAAGAAAATGCCTGTTTCCCTACAGTCTATTTGTTCCAGGAATTCTTCAAGGCATACATACTCCAAACACTTTAGAAAAATACGCACAAGTGCTGTTCCACGAGCTTCCCCCCAAGGTATTTTAAGGTGAGGGGACAGACTGAGGAGCCTGGCCAGGTCTAGGACAGCCACCACCACTGTTCTCAGCAGGCCTCCATTTGCGTTCAGTTCCCATACTTCAAGTTCATAATGATCCAGATTTGATATTTAGGAGAGACTATTAGTAAATGACTGTGCAAAGTTCTGAGTAAATTCCATTTTTTAATAAATTTAAATCATTTCCTTGCTTATTTGCATCGTACTGTAGTGTCTCAGTCTATCTTTTCCAAGCCCAGGTCAGTGGCTTCAGTGCCTCTGTTTCTTTTATTAGCTGTGATTTTATTCAGTTTGGATTTCTCACCTAGCAATTAATCACATAAATAGGTTCACTTTTAACAATAACAATTAAGGCCTAGTTTACTAGGGTAGGAGCCAGAAAAACTATGAAATATCATGCTCCCACCTTTAAATAAATAATACAGCCAATAAATAATACAATTATGTAGCTGGGAAAACAGAATAGTATCAGAATAAAAAAGAAAGGCGGTTGGGGAAAGGGAGGCTAATTTTGGCTACTGGCATAAATCTCAGACCTGCGAGACATGCTTTGGTTTGGAGTTATAATATCTCTTTATTATTTTCATAAATGCAGCATTTAAACTCCATCCAGAATTCAGTAAGAGATCAAATTAAGAAGGGATTGAAGGAAATGCTCCGAATTCCAAGAGCAAGGGCAAAACTGATGGGCCTGATTCAGGTCTGAGAGAAATATTATACATCTGGGGGAATTCTAAAAAATAGAAAAATATGCAGCTCTAAAAGTATTAGAACTACACAGATCACACTAATGACCTAACAAGAAAGACACATCTCCGTGTGGTGCAGGTCGCACCAGCATGGCACTTTCTGGACACTCTGCCTTCCTAATGCTCACAGCAGCGGGAACCCTACACACACTCACCTAGGGATGGATCAGTCGAGTGTCAGGATTAGGGACGAACTTCTCATTACAGTAACAGTACAACAAAGGGAAGGCGACGGGGGTCACAATATTTCCATTCCAAACCACGACTTCCAAGACAAGAACAAATAAGCATGTAAGGCTGCTCACATACCGAAACGATACAACTTACTTGTTGCTATCAAGTGAAAATAAAGCATCTAGCGACAGCAGGGAGATGGGGACAGGCACAGGGTCCTGCTGAGAAGGAGGGTGGAAGGCGAGGGAGCTGGAGCCGGAGCATGAGTATCCTGACTGGGGTGTGGAGCGGATGGTCATAAAACAGCAATTAGAGGAAAAGGTTAAAGCTCATGGACTCGTTTTTTCTCACAACTCCCATTCCCGTGTTTGCAGATTAGATTGGGCTGTTAAGAGAGGAGATGGCAGCAGTAATAGCCACAATGCTTGAAAGTAGGGGAAAGCAATCCTCTACGAACAGTTACCTCAAGTAACTCATTTAACCACCCAGTAAAAAGATACATACAGCTAGAAATATGTAAGCTGGTTTTAATGTATTCCAGCTATTTCGCAATGAAACACACATATATGTTGTGAAACAAGAGTAAAAATTAAATAGCATGATCCCTTCATCTGTTTAGGCCAAAACCTATAATATACATCAAGAAAACCAAGCACTCTGACCTCCCCTCAAAGCATTTTGGATAAACATTCCACACTGTTCAGCTAATATTGAACTGTAAAAACATGTCCTTAAAAGCTCTTAAACTAGGTGAGCTAAACAGGTAAGATTTCTGTTAAATCATGGAGGGGGCAGGGCGGGGGGAGTGGACAACGACACAAAATCAAAGAAAATTCTGCTCTCACAAGGTCCACCTTAAAGGCAATGTCCACCTTAAGCAGCACACTCACGGTTCACGGTTTTCTGCCAAACTGCCAGACTGCAGCCGGCTCCAGCACCTGCCTCCCCGCTGCCCTGCAGCCCTGCAGAGCGTCTGACCTCCAGCTCCCCTCCCGAATCGGCATATTTCATCATTTCCTGTTGGCGGAGGCTCCTTGCAGCCCAGATAGGGCCATCCCCCCCGCCCGCCCCCCTGCATTTGTCCTATAGCACCAGGTTCCCAGACCGCGGCCCAGGGCCTTCTGGGACCATCACAAAAGAGCCATCTTTTCAGAAAGTGGCCAAGTAGAAATCTTGGTATTCCACAGACAGGGACGAGGTCTGCGAACAAAATTCCTGTTACCCCCCAAAACTCAACGTGGAGCCTGCACACTAACTAACACCACATGTGATCATCTTAGAATCTCTTCTTGTATTCGGGATTCTTTTTCTCAGGAGAAAAGACATGCTCTGTGTCTAAGGGGCTGGGAGACACAGGAGTTAACATGACAGGGACTTCCTTGCACGAAATAATCTTACATTGATCGTCCCTACATGTAAAACAGCTTCCCCTTGGCTCCACACACCAGGGACACCGGGGGTCCTGCTGCTGACAGGCGGGGACCATCTCTCCACCACAGCCCACCTGCCTCCTAAGAACAAGGGCACCCAAATCTGCCAGTGCGATCTCCTGGAAGTAAAAGCCAAATGCAAAAACACCTTACTTCCTAGAGTCTGACAAAGCTGAAAGTGAAGGGAAAAAGTAATTTTAGGCAGGAGGAAGAGATACTTTATCTCCTCATTTTCAAACGCATGTGCCACAAGAGCAGGGCTCTGTACAGGCTTCCCTTTAGCTCAGGTAAAGCGAGGCCCGATCCACAGAGGCTGCCGGCAGCCACAACAGGCAGGGGAAGGACAGCGCAGGGGGAGACTGTGAGGGCCACCGCTGAGCACTGTCCGAGTTCTTGAGCTGTTACAGGTTTGTGTTGGTACTTAGGTGCACTTTTACGTATGTATATTACACAACATTATGAAAAAATGTAAACACTACGGAAAAGAGCAGATATGGAAACTATCTGCAAAAACAGACAAGAACAAATGTTCCAAGGGCTCAACTTCCCCCAAAATGCCCTCAGAAGATACCTGTTCACCCTCCAGCCCAATAGCAAGTTGGGACAGTGGTGGCCAGAACAGGGTCAGAACGTTTCCTCCTTGCGACGTGGCCTAAAGGGAAGTCTGTGGCCTCAGGAAAACTCATAGCTGACGAAACACTGTATTACAGGTGGAAATTATGCTGAGCGTATATACATTACTCACCAGTATCCTTGTTACCCATTCAAAAAGGTTAAGGAAACAGCCATCTAGCCCTGGCTGGAGCACCATCCCTTACGCCAATAGGCTGCAGGTTTGACTTCCAGTCAGGGAACCTACCGAGGTTGTGGGTTCAATGCCCAGCAGGGGTATGTGTGGGAGGCAACCAATCAATGCTTCTCTCACACAGACGTTTCTTTCTTTCTTTCTTTCTCTCTTTCTCTCTCTCTCTCTCTCTCTCTCTCTCTCGCTCTCTCTCTCTCCCCCCCCTCCCCCTCCCTTCCTCTGGCTCTAAAGTCAATAAACATATCCTCCAGTGAGGATTCAAAACCATCCAGTCTGACCTTGTAACACAAAACAGAATAGATTAACCATCTTTCTTAGCATTTGTGTTTAGAAATTCCTTAATGGAAAAACACCAATAAAGTGAACACCGTATCAATACAAGGCTTGAATACTTGACATGAGGATATAATAATGATTCACCTTCCTTCCTCCTCCCCCAGAAACAACAAGGAAGCCAACCTAGTGCAGCTTCCCTGCACGCCGCAGCCAGCCCGGGGAAGGCAACCACCCCCCTCCCAAGGTGCCACGGGGGAGTACGGGCCAGCCGGAGTCACCCTGCAGTCACCCTGGGGTCTGCTGTGGGACAGACAGGATCAGGAGCTGAGGGCCTCACTGCCCTAATGGTCACTGCGTCCAGCGACTGACACGAGGCTACAAAAGACCGAACTGCAGACCAAATAACATTCCCAGAGACAACTTCAGGGCACTTGACCACAAAACACGGACAGCCTCTGTAAGATGAATGGTCTGGCAACGATCTCAGTACTTTCACTGCAGTTATCAACGACAGAAACTACGATTACAAAAGCCCTTTTCTAGGGGAATTGTTTCCCACTGAGAAAAGACACACCTGAGTGCTGGCAGAGCACGCTGGTGGCTGCACGACAGAAAACGCCTCTTCACCCCGAGTCTCACTGGTCTACTTGGCTATGGGACAGACCAGCGTTAACTTGATTTGTCTAGCATCCTCGTTCTCCTTGTTTTGTTTTAATCCAACAGAGGCTGCCCAATAAACGTGCCTGTAGGTACTGCGACGCCATGTTCCAGGTGAGATGACAGGAACAGGGAGGTCACGTCTCGCCCAGCATCCCAGAGCTAACACGTTGGGGAGCCAGAGTCTGAACCCCAGCGCTCGCCCCCGGCGCTCAGGTGCTAACCACTGTGCAGCACAGTCTCTCCACCTTGGCCCCCCTGAAGGGTCACAACTAGGTCCTAAAAAATTTTATTTGAGCTAAATAAAGAATGCAGATGGCAGTGGGACCATGAAGGGAGACCAGCTCTCCCGAGTGGCCTCCCCAGTGTCAGAGGTCAGGACTGGCTCTAGGCGGTGCCGGGACGGAAAGAATGCTCGAGGGAACACATCTGCTCACCTCCAGGGTTCAGAGCCTAAACTGGTATTTCCAGTTCCAATCTGGTTTCTGTCACCAGACTTGGAACTGCTGGGCACTCATTCAACCAACACTAGTGCCAAGCAGGGTGGTTAGGGGCACTGCTCACAGCGCGCGGCGGCCCGAAGACGTGGCACCAGCTGACTGGTGCCGCTCCAAGGGCCTGGGGAGCACTACGGAGGGGGCAATGAGCCAGTGTGGGAAGTGGGGTTAGGGGTGGCTCCGCCAAGGAGGGGACACAGTTGGTGCTCCAAGAGCTTGCCACTAACCTTCTCAAAGCACTTGGATTAGGCAAAAAAATTTAAAAAAGGGGGGGGGGTCAGAACAGTATAACAAGTCACCTAAAGACACCAGTGCCACCCACCCCACAGCCTGGTGCCCATCAGCTGGGGGCCTCGAGTGGATAACAGGACAGCAGCCAGCCAGGCAGCCTCTCCTACCTGATACCTCTGCTGCCTGACTCACATGGTGAAAATGACTGCCCTTACGGAGCTCTGTTTAAAAACCTCCGAAGTGCTCCCATTTCACAGAAGGGAAACCACCACAGAGAAGGGAAGAACCTGCCCCAGCCACCGGCCCCACGGCAGAATGCGGCTCCAGCTCAGGTCCAGCTGGTGCCCGTCCTGTTGCCCCCATACTCCGGGCCTCCATGGAACTAGACCTGGGGGGACAATTAGAATATCCAGCAACAGGTCGTGTCCTAAGGGAAGAGAACCAAATTTTTACATGATTTTCTCCAATTCTCTATTGTTTCATTGAGATGCAATTCAGCCCTGCAATGTGTACACCTCAGTGTGTTTAGTACAGCCACAGGTGTGCGCAGCCGTCACCCCAGTCAACTTTGGGACCTTTCCGCCACCTCAGAAAGAAACCCGGCAGGTACTCTTTAGCTGTCACCCTCCCTCTCCCCGTCCCTTCCCCCACCGCAAGCAACCATCGTCTCTCACACGGTGATTCTTACAGAGAAAATGGGCACACAGCGATCAACCGGATTATTAATCAAATAGGGCAAACTGCAGCTCTAGGCTTCAGTCCTCCCAGTGAGCTAACACTGACCTGAGCCAGGATGAGGGAAGCTGGACAACTGGGGAACCAGTGTTGGAGTTACAGATGGGGCACTTGGCAGCCCCCCGTGCTAGATGGGTTCCATAGTTCAAATGCCCCTGGTCTTAACAGGCCCTAAACACAGAGCCCAGTGGCATACTCTCAGCAGGGAGGGCAGAAGTCATGCAAAAACCCAAGAAGAGCCCTGGCTGGTGGCACAGTGCATAAGGTACCAGCCTGTGAACCCAAAGGTCGCTGGTTCGATTCCCAGCCAGGGCACATAACCAGGTTGCAAGCCCAGTCTCCAGCCAGGTCTGTAGCTGGAGGCAGGTGAAAGGCAACCACACATTGATGTCTTTCTCCCTCTCTCCCTCCCCCTCTCTCTAAAAGTAATAAACAAAATCTTTTAAAAAAGAGAGAGAAGAGCCCCTCTGAGCACAAGGTCTTATGCTGTTCAGAACACCCATCTCCCCATTGCCAAAAAGGCCCAGGCTAAGACGGTGCAGGGGGACCCGAATGGAGTTGTTCTAAGAAGCCAAACTACTCAAAGACCAGCCGGGCTTGCAGCTTTGATGGAAAGGCAGCTCCCTGTCCTGCCTACTTGCTCGCTCAGCTCTCCTCCAATGCTGGGGGAAGGAAGAACCACAAACAGACCCTGCATACGCTCCTGCAGAGCCCCACCTTCTCTGTCACACTTGTCCATGCAGGACATCAAAACCCACCATGGCCCTGGCTGGGACAGCTCAGTGGGTTAGAGTGTTGCACCATAAACAGGAAGGTCGCGGGCTCGATTCTGGTCAGGGTGCATGCGGGGCCGCAGCTGTGTGGGCAGGAGGCAGCTGATGGGGGTTTCTCTGTCTCTCTCACTCCTTTCCCCTCTCCCTAAAATCAATAACCATGTCCTCAAATGAGCACTAAAGAAAAAACAGCCAGCTGTGCACAACACGTAGTTCCCCGCGTGGAAACTACGCACACTTAAAGAGCCACTGACAGATGCCACCAGGTAAACCATAGCAGCATTGCTGTGAGCAAGAGGGTGCCCTGCATGTGTCCGAGTCTATGAAGTTCTACACAAGGTGAAACTCCTCTCCAGCGATGATCCCTGTCTGCCTGGGGCCAGGGCAGAGGGAGGTGGAGGACGACCACAAACACAGGGCCACTGGGTGATGGAAATGTTCCTCGTACTGGACTGGGACAGTGCCTCCCTAACCCTGGCGTGCATCAGTTGTGTGCAATAAAGAGAAAAGGGAGAGTCGGGGGAGAGGGGAGACCAGGAGATACGCATGACTGTGAGGAACCAGGGTGGTCTACTTTCTAACCAGGTTAACTCAGTTTTCCCCACTGTCAGGTACAAAAGTGTGATAACGCCAGTCACCGCCAGAAATGGCAGCTTTCAGTGACAGGTTTCAACAACTGTTTAGTGAGTAAATGTAAGAGCTAATGCAATAATTACAGGTATTAGCTTTTCTTTGTCTTAACTAAATCTGAAATTCTAGAAACCTATCATATGCATAAACTGGTTATGTAAAAGCTTTCTGCTGCGATAGGTCAATCTTGTTGTCGGTAGAGAGGGTACCGGCTTGTTCAAATCCTACTTGATAACCTTTCTTAGTTTTCAAAAACCAAGACAAAAACAGACTCACCCTGCCTTCACTTTTCCCCCATATCTACATAAAAAGGGATAAACCAAGACAGCTTTCTAACATTCTCTGTCAAAGAAGGTGCCAGGCCAAGCTGAGCTAAGCACCAATTCTGTCTTTGGCAAAGTGAAAAAGAAAAAAAGAAGCTGTTAAAGCCCCCTGTGTAAGCTCCGCTGCCTCTCCACAGCTGCCTCTCCACAGCTGCCTCTCCACACCTGCCTCTCCACACCTGCCTCTCCACACCTGCCTCTCCACAGCTGCCCGAAGCTGGCGGTGGGAAGGGTGGAGCCAGGCTAACTGCGGCAGAAAGCCCAACTGGGAAAACGGCACAGCACCGGCGCAGTAGAAAGATGCGTTCGTTTGCTTCTTACACGTCTTATAAACAAGCCACCATGAGCACAAACACCTGACGTGCCACAGTCCCTGGGCAGAGAAGATGTCACACCCTGCGGTCCTGCGGGCAGCCTGGGCCTTCCTCGGGCAACACTCGAAGGGGAAAATGACTCCAGAAGGGAAGTCTGCGTGCAACGGAGGGGCCGAACCAGGTGGGCGAGGTTGGAGATTGGCTACGGTCGTGTTTTACTGGAAGTTTGGTGGTGCGGTTTCCCCTCATTGATTTATGTGCACCTTCCCCACGCTGGGCTCCGGAGGTTACGACCTAAACCGCTCACCACCCATCCTGGACTAGCTGGAGCCCAGACGGGCAGGCTGGTAGAGGGCCACACCACACGGTGCGGCACGTGCTTCGTGACAGACCTGAGCGGGGAGTGCTGAAGGGGGAGGTGGAGTGGGGGCTGGAAAGGGACGGGGCAAACCCCCCAGGAAAGCTGGGCTCTCAGCTGAGTCGGGTGAAGAGGGGTTGGGTCCCTCTGGCTGCCTCCTCCTCCGCAAGGCAAGGAGGGCACAGGGCTTGAGCTCCCGACCTGACTGACCAGTGTCTTTATCAGGAGCAGGAGAAGCACACAACACAAGGCCGCCTACTTTATTTTTGCCCACTCAGGACAGAAAAAGAAAAGAAAACCTTCCACCTCCCATTATTCCAGGTCAAAGACATTTTAACACTAAAAACAAGTCATTCAACCTCAGAGTAAATGAAAAGCCTCACACTAAATAGCTTCAGCCTTGTAAAAGAAAAACTACTGTTGATGTTTTGGCTGCATGACAGTAAAAAATATCATGAACTGGCGTTTAGAAACCCCGCAGCCCTGGCTGGGGTGGCTCGGTGGATGGCGCGCCGGCCTGCGAGCCAAAGGGTCGCTGGTTGGATCCCAGCCAGGGCACAGGCCTGGGTTGCGGGCCAGGTCCCCAGCTGGGGGCGTGCAAAAGGCAGCCACACACTGGTGTTTCTCCCGCTTTCTTGCTCCCTCCCTTCCTCTCTCTATAGATACGTAAAGTCTTTAAAAAACAGTCTTAGTTCTGCACACATGGGGTAGGGTTGGGGTAATGTAGAAACCATTGAGAGCTAATCACGTGACACCACGTTACACTTCACGGCAGTGTAACCCTTCGTAACGCAATGCTGGGAGTGTGCCTGCAGGTTCGTGAGGCTAACCCAGCCCCTGGGCCTTCTGAGCTTCCCCCCATGTACTCGGTCACAGTAACTCAACTCTCTGCCTATTATAAAGCATCTGAGGTTCAAGAGAGCAGACAAGGATCTTTACGATGGTATCAGTATTTCTCTGTTACATTTGTTGAAAGACCAGGCTTAGGGTCTGTACTGTCAAGATACAGATAAGAGATAGGCCATGTCATATTCATGAGATTCAGATGTTCTTTCCAACAAAGTAGTGTGACAACAAGTGGATAAAATTTTCTTCTTATTCCATAAATGTAACCCAACTAATTTGTAACCTCATTTTAATTGAAATTCTTTTCTGATGGCACAATTGTTCTTCCTCGGAGACATTAAGGAACGTTATTGTTCCACAGTCACTAGTGATGCCACCTGCACTGGTTTTCCTCCTAAGGAGGCCTTGTGGAGAGACCCAAATGCAGCCTGAACAACTCCAGCAACAGCCATCGGGACACCGGAACACCTTCATTATCTGGGATACGCTAGGCCTGCAGGTTGGAAATGCTTTTTCTTCTCTCTTTTTTTTTTTTTTACAAAAAAATGTCAAACATATAAAAAGTAGACTAGAAAATAACCTCTAGTTTCAACAACTACTAGCACACGGCCAACTGAGTTTCACCTGTGATGGTGTTACATGCTCACAGAATCACATGATCCAAAAGTGTCCTTACATGACCCAGTGGGGTCACACTGACCCTGACATCCACAGCACAGGTCCTCATGCCGGGAAGAGACACAAAGCAGGCAGGGCAGGGTCCTGTCCTGAAGGGACTCACGCTTTTATGGAGAACCAGAGCCCCTCCAACATGCATGGAACCAAGGAATGAAAATACGACAAGGTGAACCCCACAGGATCAGCCACGCTGACGTCACTGAGCCCCTGACAAGTGTCACGGGGTGGGCACTCAGCTCTGCAGCCCTCTTCCCCATGGCTCATACACCCAGTCTAGTATGAAAACACGGCAGGGAGACACCGTTCAAGGGCCATTCCACAAATTATCCAACTGTGAAGCACTTTCCAAAACTGTCAAGGTCATGAACGGTAAGGAAAGACAAACTATCACTGATGGAGAATGAGGAGACATGGCCACTAAATGCAACGTGATATCTTGGACTAGACCCTGGAACAGTGGAAAAACCAGTGAAATCTGAGTCAAGCCTCAGTTTAGTTAATAACATCTACCAATGCTAATTTCTTAATTCTGACAAATGTGCTATAGTCATGCATGATGTTAACATTAGGGGAAACGGGGTGAAAGGAATATGGGAACTCTGTTACCTTTGCAACTTTTCTATACATCCACATATCTCAGATTTTTCCAAAACAAAACTATGACAGAAATAATACTACAGAAATTTTAACTGGCTAACAAATATTCATTATATCCTTCTCATGGAAGAGTCAGTGACAACGTAATTTTCATTTTAAAGTTAAGCCAGGAGATGAAGCCTAAAGAAAAAGCAATTTAATGTAAATATCTCAAAGAAAGTGAGCACCTTAAAAGGAAGGAGGGCCTTCTGTATGGTAAAGGCCCCCACACAAGGTTGACTGTGGGAACGAACTCCGCCTACAAGGAGCAGTGACTGACAAACCACAAGGCGTCCTTGCCTGGTCTCCACACTGCACCCACCACAGTGCTACAGGCACTGCGGGTCTCCCCGCCCCCTGCTGACCCGGCCTCCACAGTCCCCCCTCTCCAGCCCACTTTTTCAGCACCTCTCCTCAGCCATTCCCCAGTTTCTAACAGTGTTCAGCTTCTGCTAGGCTGAAAATTGAAGGAGGAAGTGTTGTAAACCATAGAATTCATTTTTAAAAATCATTTTTATTTTTTAAAAAGATTTTATTTACTTATTATTTTCAGAGAGAAGAGCAGGGAGGGAGAAAGAAAGGGAGAGAGACATCAATGTGTGGTTGCCTTTCACCTGCCTCCAGCTACGGACCTGGCTGGAGACCTGGCTTGCAACCTGGTTATGTGCCCTGGCTGGGAATCGAACCAGCGGCCTTTGGGTTCGCAGGCCGGCGCCATTTCACTGGGCCACACCGGCCAGGGCTTGATAATTCATTTTTAAAAACTAGATTTTTAGCCCTGACCGATGTGGCTCAGTTAGTTGGAGCATCATCCTGTGGACCGAAGGGTTGCCCGTTCAGTCCCTGGTCAGGGCACATCCAAGAGGGCGACCACGCGATGTTTCTCTCACATCGATGTTTCTCTGTCTTTCCCACTCGGCCCTGTTCCCTTCCTCTCTCTCTAAGAGCAGTGAGGGTTAAAAAGAAAACTACTTTTCCTGTGCCTAGTGGAAAGAGGGGCCGAGGCTGGCAAAGCGCACCAGGGGCGGGAGGGAGGGCTGCAAGCAGCGGTGGCAGCGCCGCACCTCAGGCCGCCACGCCTGACGGCTCCCAGGGACCACGGCGCTCAGGCTTTCGATGGTTTTGTGGGCACTGCTTTATCACAGTACCTTCTGTGCTTTCAACAGGACCCAGCTCTAAAAATAAAAGCACACACCTGGATCTTCAAATTACGAACAGCATGGGGGATGTCATTCACTCCGAGGTTAAAGCGACGGCAAGCAGCTCCCCGGAGCAGCGGGGCATCTATCTACCTGCCTCCTGGCTGCAGCCGTAGGGGACTTTACGTGCAATAAAGTTGTTGCCCTGCAGCAACTCACTGAAACTGAGAAAACCAGCAGTGACGCTTTTAAAAAATAATCTTTTTAAGAAAGGGCAGAAGGCAGTCCCAAAAAGGGTGCACTTGTTCTCCGGAACAAGTCGAGAGTAGCAGGACCAGCCACACTTGGCGCCCCGGGCGCCCTCTGGTTTCTCCCGAGCCAGCAGTTGAAGGGTGTCTTGCACCCGCAGGGCACGCTCCCCCAGCCCTCTGAGTGACTCCACTAGGAATCTGGAGGCGGGGTCACAGGCCTGCTGTCCTCCATGAAGCTTTATCCTTTCCCTTTGCATTGACAAAAAGGCTACATGTGGTTTTTCCATTTATCTTTTTCAATGCTTTATTCAACTAGAAACTCTTCAAGTATACCTTGGACTTGATACAACTGAGCTGCAAAGCCCATGGACCGGCTCTCTGGCCACATGCCGCGCTCCAGCAGGTCCCACGGCGGTGTGAAGTGGGGCCCCTTCCCCGACACACAGGGGAGTGGGCTGTTCTCCCCTCTCAGCTGCCATGGAAGTGGCCTGGGCCTGTCCCCTAGTCCCTTCCCCTTCTTGCCTCACCACACCTATGTCCTTGGGAAGCAGCATGACAGGACTTAGCACCTAGGGACACAGCATATCCTGAAGAAGAAAGAAAAAAGCCCACCAGGGAAATGGTAACTTCATCCGTGGGCAGCAGAGCTCAGGTGGATTTGCCAAGTCTCAGGAACAGCCGTGGAATAGCAAGTTAACTTCCTGATGAGTCTCAGTGTCCTCAACTATAAAAACACCAGCGCCTCCCTGGCGATGTGGCTCAGGGGATTAAACGCCAGTCTGTGGATCAAAGCAGGGTCGATTCCCGGTCAGGGCACAGGCCTGGGTTGCGGGCCAGGTCCCAGTACGAGGTGCTCAAGAGGCAACCACACATTGATGTCTTTCCTTCTCCCTCCCTTTCCCTCTCTCTAAAAATAAATAAAAGCTGAGAGAGAGAAGAAAGAAATGAAGAAGACAAAGAAGAAGAGGGAGGAAGACAAGGAGGAAAAGGAGGAGAATTAGGAGAAAAGGAAAGAAGGAAAGAAGGAAGGAAACAATAGCCGGGGTGGGAGAGGATGCAGCAACCTGCATGCACGGCAGACGGAGAGTGAACTCACCATCACCTGGGAGTGGCACTTGTGCAAGCTGCCCACACACCCCAGCAAGTCCTCCCTAAGGAGTACACCTTAGAGAAGGGCGTGCAGCAGGACCCCGGGTAAAGAAGGCTCTGCCGCACCCCAGCAGTCAATGCCGATTTAATAACGAAGAGATTCCCAGTCAGGGCACGTAACCAGGTTGCAAGCCAGGTCTCCAGCCAGGTCTGTGGCTGGAGGCAGGTGAAAGGCAAACATGCATGGATGTCTCTCTCCCTCTCTGCCTCTCTCCCTTCCCCTGTCTCTGAAAATAATAAATAAAAAATCTTAAACAATTAAGGAAAACCTCAATCTTGCAGATTACTTGATTCCCTTTTATGAAGCTCATAAACACAACCTGAATATATTTGTTATAGATACGTATGTGTAAGTAGTCTTTTTTATTTTAAAGATTTTATTTATTATTTTTCAGAGAGAGAGGGAGGGAGAGAGACATCAATGTATGGTTGTCTTTCACCTGCCTTCAGCTACAGACCTGGCTGGAGACCTGGCTTGCAACATGGTTATGCGCCCTGGCTGGGAATCTAAATAGTGTTTAAGAAGAAAAATCCCTGGCTGGTGTGGCTCTGTGGATTGGTGCCAGCCTACGAGCCCAAGGGCCACTGGTTTGATCCCCAGTCAGGGCACATGCCAGGTTGCATGCCAGGTCCCCAGCTGGAGGCAGGTGAAAGGCAACTATACATTGATGTTTTTTCTCCCTTTTTTCCTTCCTCTCTGCCCTTCTCTCTAAAAATAATGAATAAAATCTTAAAAAAGAAAGAAAAGAAAGAGGAAAAAGAAGAACAGCAAGGGACTCGGGAACAATACATCTCCTGGACTGCATCTTCCTGGGCAGGAAGTGCCCAGGAGGAGAGGACCCGCCCTGTGGGGCATGGTGGCGTCAGGCTGGGAGGCTGGCTTCCAGGTTTTCATCACTATGCTCAACATCGTGCATACCCGTAAATTTTAGGTTGTCTAACAAGACATTTCTAAGCTAGAGACAGACAAGAAAAGAGTTACAGGAAAGACACAAGGAAAGAAACGTGGTCACCAAATGCCAGGCCAAGAACAGGCCGATGCCAAGATGCCCTAGGTAGGCCCAACCTCGCCTGAAGCCCTCCTGCCCTCAGAGCATTCAGGCCTTCGCCCGCTCTCGCTTTGAGAGCGTTGGTACATTTATCTGGCAGGTGGAAGGGGAAGGGTGGTTGGACATCAGGGCTGCTCTCATTCTTCGCTGAGAGAGTACAGAGCCTGGAGGCCCTGCCAGGCTAACCCACCTGCTGTTGGCCCTCGGCACTCTGGACGCCACACTGGGTTCCCAGCGCTCCGCCTGCTCCCACGAAACTTCTCCCCGGGTCTGAGCGGGCTGTTCCTTGCACACCCCTCCCTCCCCACCACTCAACTCCAGGAACTCATTCCTGGTTCCTGCAGGGTGAGACCAGGCCTTTCGCTCCCATGGCAAAAGGCCACTGGGAAGTGCACGCCTCAGGGACAAGGTGGTCACATGCTCCAGAGAGCAGAAAAGAAACACTGGGGTGACCAGGTTGGACAGACACGGCCATAGCCACTCCTGACTCATTTCCCCATGAGCCTGTCCACTGCTTATCTGGGGGTTCACAGACTGGGGGGGATAGTGCTGCACGCAGGCCCCCTTTATGCCTGGAGCCTAATGAAATGGCCACTTAATGTGCTGGCTGCTGGGTTCTGGCAAAGGGTTTTGTACTTATGTAGATTACTCCATTTTACTTACATTTCTGTTAGGATTAGCTGCAGAACTGTATTATATGCCTTGACATAATAAACATCCATTAATACACCAGCATAAGCTTTCCTTTTAATTTGACACGGTGGACTGTTAAGCAGGATACTGAGCACTTAGCGGCACCAAACCCTGCTTTCGCCTCGTTAAGTGCACGACGCCATTCCCTCCTTCCGGGGACCCCACGGGCTGCTGGTCTCACCCTGCTCATTCTGCAGGTGGCAGATTCAGTAACTCGGCCATGGCCAGAGTCACCAGAGGGCAGAGCTGGGACACACTGTGCTGGAAGCCCTGCTCAGCCCAGTTTCTCACCAGGTAATTTTTATATTTCTAGAACCAGCCTTACCTGGTCATGGAGAATGAATCTTTTAATATGCTACTATATTCAAATTATTTATTTAGAAATGTTGCAAATATATGCACATACATATATATATATATATATATATATATATATATACAGGGTGGGGCAAAAGTGGGTTTACAGCTTCATATGGAAACTAATACAATAATTAATAAATAATAATACAAGAATGAACTATTTCATGTACTCACAATTGCAAACCTACTTTTTACCCCACCCTGCCTGTGTGTATGAAAACATATTTGCATATATATACGTACATAGGAAATTGGTCTATAATCTTCTCTAGACCATGGATAAAACAGGAAACTTAAATACTATAAAAAAAGAGACACATGTTACTACATAAAAATCTCTACACCCTGGCTGGTGGCACAGTGGATAAAGCACCAGCCTGTGAACCCAAAGGTCGTTGGTTCGATTCCCAGCCAGGGCACATAACCAGGCTGCAAGCCAGGTCTCCAGCCAGGTCTGTAGTTGGAGGCAGGTGAAAGGCAACCATACATTGATGTCTCTCTCCCTTCCCCTCTCTCTAAAAATAATAAATAAAATCTTAAAAATATATATTCCTTTAAAAAATCTATTAAAAAATCTCTTAATTTAATAAAGACACCTAAACAAAACAAATTATAGAAATGAAAGGTGGAAGCAGGGCATATTTGCAATACAACATATACAACAGAGGATATACAAAGATCTAAAACTGAAAAGAAAAAATTTGAATAGGAAAAAAATGGGCAAAGGATGTGGCTATAGAATTAAAAAAAAATCTAATGGCCAATGTGCACGTGGAATGATGCTCAACTTCATAGGCACTCAGGAAAACACAATCAAAGTAAAGATAATTAAAATAATGTGATAATATTTCAGGCATCAGGTTAGCAAAACCAACAATGCCCAGAGAAGGGTGTAGCCACCCTGCTGCCTAAATCCGCCCTGCAAAGGGCTGAAGCCATTCCATCTGGGGTACCGACCGAAAACCACTAACCAGGAGAGCTATCTAGAGAACAGCGTTCACTCACTCACTCGTTCTTTCTCCCATTTCTCACTCCATTCTTTCATCAACAAAGGCCCACAACAGGCCGAGCACTGTCAGACCTTGTTCTCAGGGCGCTTCCCGTGAGAACGTAAGCCAAAGGGAAGTGAAAACAGCAAGTTGCTGAGTGACGCCTACAGTCCACCCTTTCTTTTCCTAAAATGTGCGCCGTGTGGCGACAGCTGTGCACGGCCGGGTGCTGGGCGCAGGGTTAGCACCGCTTTGCTGTGTACACGTCTTGTGTTCCGCTGGGCAGGAGCTCAGAGTAGCCAATGCGATAACCTTCATGGGGAGAATCTAATGAAGAACACACAGCAGAAGAACACCAGGTCCACAGCCAGCCGGCAGCGCCCACAGTGCCCCCTCTACCCGCTGACGACTACAAAGCTGGGCTCTTCGCCCCCAACTGCAGCCCACCCACCCCCGACAGGGCAGAACAGGAGGGTTCTGTGCCCAGGCGGGCAGCAAGTTCGGGACTGGTCTGGCAACATTTCTTAGATTCCTGTTAATCGCAGTCCTTGGTTTCCTTCAGGTGACGTGCTACTGTGCTTTCCGGCTCCTAAAAGCTCAGGAGGACGCATCGCAGAGACAGTCTCCTCCTGGATGCGGCCTGGCCCTCAGTTAATGTACCACCCATGTCCTGGGCACTCCGCAAAGCATAACTGGAAGTACCCAGCCCTCCTCCTCCTCCAAACAGCATTCCAAGGGCTTTGGGGGGTGGAATCCACCCAGCCCTGTGAAGCAGTCATCCCTCCCCTGGCTCCTAGTCAGGTTCCCTCCGCACAGGTAGCTCAGGGCAGAGGACCAGGAGGCCCTGGTACCTACGGAAAGGTACCTCCTTCCCGACTAGCCCCCTGCGGCGGCACGGACCACAGGGGTGCTCGCAGCGGGAGGCGCGGCCGGGCCACCACTCTTCAGACACACGCCACCACTGATGTTCTCCCCAACGCCCAGAGCTCGGTCTATTTACATCTGTTCACACGCCTGCTTACAGAAAAGAGTTCCACCGAACACAGGATGACACGAATGGCCCGGGTCAAACACCGGTTCCTTCCTGAATTCCCTGGTCCCTTCCTGCCGGGAGGACATGCTCTCTCTGAAGGCATCGGTCCTTTTTCAACTTGTGTTAAAGTTGCCCGAATGCGGACGTTGCCCCCGCTGGGCCGGAGCTCGCTGAGCGCAGTCCCTGTAACTCACTAGGGCCCTGGTCCAGCCCGCACACCGGAGGCAGACCACGCGTGGCCCACGCACTCACCAAGTGCTTGTCCCCGAAGCTGTTCGTGCCACCTGTGCATGTAAATGCACGTGTATTCACAAACACGTATGTCCAGGTATACGTGCATGTGCACACAGCTATATGAATCTGTGGAATACGTACACAGTTGTTTCTATGAAAACTACAAGTTGCTAAAACCTTAAAAACTCTTTAAAATCCTAACTAAATTACGGGCATGGGTAAGACAGGTAAGACAAGTGTAACAAAATGGGCGAAAATTTGTAAAAATCTAGGATTGAACAACTCAGGTTGCTCAGTCCTCAATCCTCTTCAAGCAAAAATCAAATATCAAACAAAATACATGAGTGACAGGTGTAGCTTATGCAAGAGAACAATTGACCATTCTGATCAGCAGATTCAAAGCTTAAAAATAGGTCAATAAAATGTTGATTGGCACATGAAATACATTGCTTTTTTTAAGTAAAAATAAAATGCCTCAACTGTGTATTGACTTTTATGATTTTTGCTCTACCCAATTTCCTTAGTTCCCTGACTGCTGGCCAGTCCCAATCCAAACAAATTCTGCATGGGGTCATGACAAATCCTGGGGACAGCACTGCCACATGGAAAGTGAATTAGTGGGGAAGTGGCTGAGGGAGCCAGGCACCAGCTATGGGGCTCAGCATTTAGGGGGACTCTAAAACACTCTACCCCGCCATCAATGAGGACAGAACAGCCCTGGCCAGTGTGGCTCAGCTGTTTGGGCAGTGTCCCACAAAGTGAAATGTCACTGGTTCGATTCGGTCAGGGCATGTGCCTGGGTTGTGGGTTTGGTCCCCGCTCAGGGTACATATAAGAGACAACCGATCGACCAATCTGTCTCTCCCACATCAATGTTTCTCTCCCTCTCTTTCTCCCTCCCTTCCCTCGCCATAAAAATAAATAAAATCAAAGGAAGAAAGGAAACAGAACAGCCATATAGGTCAAATTTTAAAAAGTACCTAAGCCAGAATTCTCCATTTCTAATCTAAAAGAAAAAGCCCAGGCTTCCAGGAAGGAACTCTGATCCCACCTTCCACTCTCCGAATGGAACCTGGAGATAAAGTGAAAATCCACCAGCCAGGGACAGAAGCGTGGTGACTGTGACCATCTGTATCTGACCCTGGACAGCTGATGAGCGACACCTGACACACAGGTGGCACCCCACGGAAAAGCCACTCCCTTTACTTGGTGCTTCAGAGCACAGGGGAATAAGGAGCAACATAAACCAGAGGAAAGGGACACTGAATTCCACTTACTTCCCCTGTGCCAGAGGCTGCAAAGCTTCAGCCCACCTGATTGTCACAAGGTTAACTTAACCCAGGCAGGGCTGGGCACCTCCTCCTCCAGAGCCTCATGTCTCCTTCCCCTGGCACAACAATGCCACCGATTTAGTAACGAAGAGATTGTAAAGCCAAGCAGTGGTGACTGCTTCAAAACAGGTAACTGCCAGCCCCAAAAAAGCAAGGGAGGGAGGTGGCGGAAAACCAAAAGTGGGGCCAATACTTCACTATTATTCTAAATTGAACCCTAGACTCCACAGCCCAACAGCCATCTGAGGTGATTCCACCCACCCCCACCCCACCACGCCCTCCCTTCACAGACTACAGGACTGACATCCATTATGGGTTCAGAGAGCCCCTGGCCGCCTGACTTCTGCACCAGCGCAAAAGAACACATCAAGGTCATTTGGACTGAGCCTCTGGGTCTGGCCCAAAGCAAATGTGCAGTCAGAAAACTCAAGTTTTCGTTTCTAATCGACAACTGCCTTGCTTTGTACTCTTGATCCTAAGCTGAGCTCCCGTTTCGCAGAATTAATACAGAAAAAGCAAGCATTAGACAAGGGAGAAACAGGAGAAGGAAGACCAGGAGCTACACTGGGAGAGTGGAAGGAAAGAAATGACAGCTAGCAAAAGAGGATGTGCCCATCAGAAAAGCAAAGGGCATTCAAGCTAAGAGAAATAATGCCGCCTTTGCAAGGCCCAGTCTGGCCAGTGTGGTCAGCAAGTGTCCCAGCTGTCCAGGGAAGAACAGCGACCGCCCAACTGAAACCAGCCGGATCCCGCAGCATCCCGGATCCTGGCCCTCAGCGGCGCTCTCGCACCACTGGTCTCCGCGGTGGGCTCAGTGCTGCTCTGAGCAGACAGGAGACCGGCAGACCCTACTCACATGGCCATGGCGGCGACAGGCTCGCAGAGGGACGCTGGGAGCACACGCTGGGGTCCGTGTGGGCACACGGCTGGTGGCACGGGGCAGGGAGCAACATCAGACAGAGAGCCAGGGAAGGCGCCCGAGGAGGGAGGAGGCGCCCGAGGAGGGAGGGCCGGCGGTAGCCCAAACGATGAGAAGCACCATGTTCAGGGGTCAGGCTTGGGCCAAGAGCAGGAGTGGAGCACAAGCAAAGAAAACCGGATCGCGTTTTCCAAATACAACTCAACCTCTACTCCCGTCCTCCCTCTGTCCCTCCCCCAACGCGGAAGTAGACTGCTGAGATGGATTACTCCTGCCTCCTAGTTATTAACGGGAAAAAATTATGAAATGAGCTGAAGAGTTAATGCAAAGGCTCCTATCACAACAACCCACAGTGCCCCGCCTCAGGATCCAGCCAAAAGTCTAAAAACTCCCAGAACGACACAGCGGCTTCAGAGACCAACTCTGTGGTCACGGTGTGCAGACTGGAGTGAAATTACACACTAGCTCTCTGTCTATGTCAAAAAGAGACACCAAGCTATCCTTGATGCACTCCAACCCATGCTGGCCCCAACATCCCAAAGAAACATTTCCAAAAACTCAAATTACTTTTTGAGCTTATCATAAAAATTACATGGCATCACACATTTTGTGGGGGATATGTAAAAACTTAAATCTACAACCTAAAATGCTGTCAAAGAAATAGTATGTTTTTCTGCCCTTGCTGGTGGTTCAGTGGATGAGGCGCTGGCCTGTGAACCCAGAAGTTGCTGGTTGGATTCCCCAGCCAGGGCACATAACCAGGTTGCAAGCCAGGTCTCCAGCCAGATCTGTAGCTGGAGGCAGGTGAAAGGCAACCATACATTGATGTCTCTCTCCCTCTCTGCCTCCTTCCCTTCCCCACTCTCTAAAAGTAATAAAATCTTTTAAAAAGCCTCACTCAACACTCACAACGGATCACAGAATGATATTTTGTAAATGCATCTACATCCAGAAGCCCAGGTGCCTGGAGATGAACACAAACTAACAACCTCGGAACTGAGGATCCTCATATCATCAGCCCCTTTTGTTCATCCCACAAACGTCTGCCTGTCTGTGGGACGCCAGCATGGAGCTGAGAACAGTGGCTTCCACAGAAGGGCAGCCCCGAGTCGGCCCATCACGCTGCAGTGAGAAGCACTGGGGCGGGCAGGGGTGCCCAGGGTTGCCTAGAGCCAGGGTGAGCAGGAGCCCAGCAAGCCAAGAGGAAAGAAGAGGCGCTTACAGCAGAGGCGGCCGGACCTGTGGAAAGGAAGCACATTTGAGGGGAAACACGGGTGTGGCCAGGAGAGCAGGAGGCAGATCGCAGGTCTGGACCGTATTGTGGCGGCAACAGGGGCCACCAGAGAACTTCAATCTGGCCGGGCAGCCCACCTGCTCCCACTGCTGCTAGGAAAATGAAGACTCAAAAGAGACAGCCGCCTAAACCATTCCTCCCATTTTGGTTCATAAGAATAAAAATGTTATGCAGAGGCAAGGAAGGGGAGCAGCTTAGACAAGAACCTAGTATAAAGGAACCATGGACACAGACAACAGGTGGGATTGACTTGGGGGGAATGGGTAGGTGGGGAGGGGGACAGAGGGGAGCAAAAAGGGGATGGATGTAATACAACAATAATAAAATTAAAAAAAAAAAAAAAAAGAATAAAAATGTTAAACCAAACCCCTCCATCAACACTCAGCAAAGGAACGCATGGCCCAGACTTCTCACATCTACCTGGCCTTCACTGGGCCTGTGTCCTCACCTGGGAAAGGGGACCACCACCCCAGGGTTGTGCAAAACCTGGGAGCGGGGCAACACCCGCTGTGTTAGGTGCTAGTGCAGCAGTATCGGGTCAAGACCAACTGCCCACAGGCCCAAATGCAGGCAAGGAAGTGACTTCCCATCCTCCCCGCCCCGCCCCCCATGACGTGGCTGCACAGTGGCACAAAGGCAGAGCTGCCCAGACTCCTAAGTGACAGAAAGGAAGAGAAGAAACACTCACCCCTCGGCACACACACTCATGCGAAGCAGCCCAGGGTGGCCAGGAGCCCAGCATGGAGCACGCTCCCTCACGGAGGACAGGTCACAGTGCAGCGCACAGACCAGGACAGGTCACAGTGCAGCGCACAGACCGGAACAGCCCACCCCACCCTCCTCAGCTCCACATGTCCCCAGCCTGGGCTGCACCCTCCCCCACAGGCACAGAAGGGTTACTGTCCTCTCACCAACTGTACCTGGCAGGCCTCACAGTGACCTCTGGAAATGAGGCACTACACAGAAGCACCCAGCAGAAAGTCCCTGAAGGCGGAGTAGAGGGTCGTATGCAATCTCAGCAGGCCTCTCCCAGCCCCTTTTCCCACAGCTGCCCAGGGAGAGCACCTCTGCCTTAGGACACACAGCAAACAAAGAAAAGGACAGACTACGTTATTGTTATGCTGATAAGAACAGTTATATAGTCATGAAACAAAAGAGATCTGTGAGCCGTGAACCATAATTCCCAGGCGTTTGGATTTCACTAACTAAAAATTTCCCCCAAAATTTGGGGGGACTTTTCAACAAACAATTGGATATACATAGGGAAAAAAAAAATCTTTAATCCACACGACATTATGCACAAAAAATAAAATGGATCATAGTCCTCAACACAATACCTAAAACTATAAAAGTTCTGTGAGAAAATGTTTGTGATCTTGGATTAAGGGAAGATTTTAGCTATAACACCAACCCATAAAGCGCAAACCACAGATGAACAAACTGGCTGGCGAATTTTGTAAACACCAAACACCATGGTAAGAGAATAAAAAGACAAGGTATTTACTGGGAGAAAATATTTGCAAATCACTATCTGATAAAAGACTTACATTCAGAGTATAGAAAATCTTGAAACTAAGCTCAGACAGTCCCCCAACTTAATCTTTCAACTTTACAATGAATGGTGTGAAAGTGACACACATTCAGAAGAAATCATACTTTGAATTCTGAGTGTTGTTCTTGTCTGGGGTCAGTGACCCTCTCTGGTGACGCTGGGCAGTGACGCTGGGCAGTGAAGCCACGGGACCCCAAGGGGGAACGATGGACCTGACTGTGTCAGAGGCGCCTGCCCGGGGCCACCTGCGCTGTGGAGGTGGGGGGCTGAGCTGTGAAGTGGGGGGGGGGGGGGGCACGTATTTTCAACTTGGGATGCATTCCATTTACAATTGATTTATCAGGTGGGACAAAACCCCATCATAAGTCAAGGAGCATCTATAATAGAATAAACCAATTTTGTAAACGGACAAGTGATATGAATAGGTAATTCATCAAGGAAACATACAGAAAACAAATAAGCACATGAATGTTCAACATCATTAGTCATGCAAATTAAAACCACAATGAGACATCACTACAGACCTGCCAGAAAGGCAATGAAAAAGACTGACTTTAGCCCTGGCTGGTAGCACAGTGGATAAGCCTGCAAACCCAAAAGTCGCTGGTTGGATTCCCAGCCAGGGCACATAACCAGGTCTCCAGCCAGGTCCGTAGCTGGGGGCGCGTGAAAGGCAACCATAGATTGGTGTCTCTCTCCCTTCCCCTCTCTCTAAGGGTGAAAAATAATCTTAAAAGAGAGAGAGAGAGAGAGAGAGAGAGAGACTGACTTTACCCCATACTGGTGAGGGCCTAGAGGTACGGAAAATCCACTCACCGCTGGTGGGAATGCAATATGACACAGCACTTTAGTTCAACAAACAAAGCCACATCATCTAGCCACTTCACTCTAGTGCTTACACAAGAGAATGAAGGCAGATTGTACAAAGACTTGCACGCAAATGTTCGGAACAGCTATATTTACAACAGCCCCAAACTACAAACAGCCCAATCAATGCTCCTCAGGAGGTGAAGGATGAACTGTGTGTGTGTGTGTGTAATATCCATACACTGGGCTAAAGAGAACAAAATACTCATATGCAATACAATATAGATGAATCTCTCTTTTTTTTTAGATTTTATTTATTATTTTTAGAGAGAAGGGCAGGGAGGAAGGCAGAGGGGGAAACATCAACGTATGGTTACTTTTCACCTGCCTCCAGCTACAGACCTGGCTGGAGACCTGGCTTGCAACCTGGTTATGTGTCCTGGCTGGGAATCGAACCAGTGACCTCTGGGTTCGCAGGCTGGCGCCTTATCCACTGTGCCACCAGCCAGGGCAACTAGAAGAATCTCAAAATTATATTGCTGAGTGAAAAAGCTAGACTAAAAATAGCACATATTATAAAGCTCTAGAAAAACACACTAGAAATTGATGTACAACTGTAGAAAACACAAGCTTATCTCCAGTGACCCCAAGCAGGTCCACACGTGCCCGAGTGAGGCAGGGCAGGCAGAGGGACTATTAAAGTCAAGAAGCTTAGGAGTAATGAGTATGTTCATTACCTTGATTGTGGTGATGGTTTAATGGGTATATTTCTATGACCAATCTTATCAAATTGTACACTTTAGCTACCTGCAACTAATTACCTGTTAATTATACTCAATAAAACTTTAAAATTTTGGGAGAAAGGTCTAGAAGGCCACTTTTTATTTTGTCAAGTAAGAATACTCTTAAAAACTACCAGCTCTTGCCCTGGCTGGTAGCACAGTGGATAAGGCGCCGGCCTGTGAACCCAAAGGTCGCAGGTTCGATTCCCCAGCCAGGACACATAACAAGGTTGCAAACCAGGTCTCCAGTCAGGTCTGTGGCTGGAGGCAGGTGAAACGCAATCATACATTGATGTCTCTCTCCCTCTCTGCCTCTCTCCCTTCCCCTCTTTCTAAAAATAATGAAATAAAATCTTTAAAAAAAAAAAACTACCAGCTCTTGTCATACCACCAAAAAAAAAAAATGACATTTTTAAACTAAAGGTACAAGGTCATAGTTTTATATTAAAAGGGAGCTCTTCCCAAGGAAAGAGAATGTCTAACCTATTAACATGAAGATGACGCTGCCCTTGCTTTTCTCAGAATGGTGAGACGCCATTTCAGACCAGCTTTGGTGACACTCTGGGCTGGGCACCGGCTGCAGCCAGTCCTCAGGCCGTTGCACACTGTCCCCATCTCTGACCTAGCAGCTTCTCCTGGCGGGGAGGTGCCCCTGTCCCAGGAGCCCCCAGACAGTCCTGCGCACCATGGGACATTGTGCCTGTGGCAGGGACCCAAGACGCCATGTCCCCTCTACTGAACGACGAGAAGTCACCAAAAGATGTGCCTAGAGCGCTGCTTTGCCACTAAGGAGGTGACTTGTTTCTAAAAGAGACATTCATCCCTGGCTAGAGGCTCAGGTAGGCCCTGGCCTGCAAACCCAAAGGTCGCTGGTATAATTCCCAGTCAAGGCACATAACCAGGTTGCAAGCCAGGTCTCCAGCCAGGTCTCTATTTTTCATCCTCTCTCCCTGCCCTTCTCTCTAAAAGTAATGAATAAAACCCTTTTAAAAAAAGAAAAGCTGTTCATCCCAGAGCCAGAGTACCTGTGCTGTGCTGTAGGGCACATTTCATATGTCACTACGACTTGTTAAAATACAGTGACAGGAGAGCTGCGCCCTGCACCCCAGCCTTCACCCTCCAGCTTCACCTACACGCACACCCTGCACACAGCCACCATCTGGCCACCTCCCAGCCTGTGGTGTGTACCAACAGTGGCACAGTCCAGCCCCTGGGGGACCAACAAGGGAAGAGGCTGACACAGGGTGACCGGGACAGGGAACTCGGGGTCTCTGTCCCTATGCAGGTGAGGGGTGGAGGCACAGATTTCAGTAGGCACAACCCTTGGCCTCAGACCCCTCACACCCTGGGGAGACTCGCAGGAGAAGAGGGCCCAGGGCAGGAGGCCCATGTGGCACCTCCAGCCCCAGCCACCGGACTCGGGAACCCTACGGGGTCTCTCTGGTCAGTCAGCTCATCCCCCACCCCAATCACATCTACCAGACTTCAAACCTGGGCTGCCCCTCCCCTGCCGCACCCCAAAACTGCATTTAGAATGCCCCCCAACTCTGCCTCCAGACCTGGCTTCCAGCAATTGTCCCTTGGTCACGGAACAAAAGAACGGGCTTCTGAGGACAGGGCCAGGCAGGAAGGACGCCTGGGCCCACTCACGCGCCATCTGATTACCACCGAGCCCGGCGAACACAGCCCGAGCACTTGTCCCGGTGAGGGCGGGCTACCGGAACTTCACCTGGCATTCCAGTCTCGTTTCAAAGGAGGTCCCTGCAGCAAGCCTTGGAATTCCGCGAGCAGAGCATGACATCGTATTAAATGTAAAATAGCAGCTGTGGGGGCCAAGAGAGCAGCGTGCAAATTTCAGTCCCAATAATGATTCTGTGTGTCAGGGGCTGAGTCAAGATCACAAATGCTGTTTTATTCCGCCCGCTCTAGGGAACACAGTTTTTTAAAGCGACCTTTCAGAAAGTTACTCCTGTCCACCAGGCAGCACCTGAAAGGACAGAACAAGAAAACAACTGTCCAGCATGGAAAAGCCAGTGTGCATGTAAGTACCTCAGCCAAGGGCTAAAGGACGTGCATTTCAGTAGCTTTCACTAGGCAGCGACTTGGGGCCGAGGGTGGGATCATGCGATTCGGCTCTGTAAATACACGTATTCGGTACCTTCACGTGTCTATAAAGTCCACCCAATAGAGGTCCGAAAGCATGTTCCACTCGGGTTTCCCTCCCAACAAGGCAATCTGACGCGACCGTCACGGAAGCATTAAATTTCTGATGGCCAAAGAAACCAGTCCAAGGATGGAGATGGACCAGGACAAAACAGTCCACTTAATTTTTTGTTGGCATTTCTGAGGATGTCCTTGGGCCTGGCTTGGTGAATCCACCACCAAAGGGCACAGGCCAGGGGCACGCACCACCCCACCCTTCCAGGCTCGGGGGCCCATCGCTGACCCTCTCTGCTCGCACCCTGCTTTCCACGTGCCAAACAAAGCTGCCACAGGAAGTGTAAGTGTAACCATGCCTCTGGCACAGAATAAGCCTTAGTCAATATTACGTTTTTTAAATCATTGTGATAATGACAGTGAGGTCAAAAGCCAGTTCAGGAGGGAGCCGGGAGGGTGGTGGGCGAGGCCTGGCCGCTCCATCCGAGGCTGCCCCCTGCCCCGGGGCAGCGGCGTCTGACCCAGCTCTGCTGCCCACCTCCCTCCCCCCCAGAAAGTAAGGTCCCGGCCACTGTGCTCCTGCAGCAACTGCGCCGCCTAGAACGATGCCTGGCAGGCACATGCCATCCAAATATTTGTTGAATAAATGAATGGGGATTTAAGAACCTGTCAGAACTGCATGCAAATATGCTTGTGTCTATTTCGAAGGGGAAAGAATACGTTTTCATGAAATTCTGATGGAGATCTGAGACCCAAATACAGGTCAAGAAACATTGCTGGGTCCCCCTCGTGTCTTGGTGCACCAGTGACCAGGGTGAGGTGGGCAGGGCAGCCAATTCACTCTGCGTGAGGAAAGCCACTGGACAGCCAGCTTCCAGGGAATCCCCCCGGCCCGCTGATGCAACTACCATCTTGGCTCCGATGGGGGCCTCAGACACTCCCCCTTTTTGAACCGGGCAGGAGCTCTGATGCCCATCTTGCTTCCAGTTCATACCTGACACTCTACCTACCCCACACGCCCCAATCCCGATCTGCAAGGCACGCAGATGTCGGATAGACAGAAGGACACACACCAACAGACAGGAGAGGAAAGGCAGCAATAAATCTCTACTGAACTGTCCCCACAAAAGGACTCCTTTCTAGGGTCAAGGAGATCCCTAGCTCTCTTGATGACTGAGGTCATTTTTAGCCAAGATGACAAAAAAAGCAAACTACCAGATAATTCAACCTTTGAAATGAATTGGCATTTTATATCATCATAATCACAGCACCATCTGCAAATGGTAAAAAGCAAATGGTGTGTGCGTGTGCACAGGGCAGTGAAATGTCCATCTACAAACAATGCCTGGTGGACACAGCCCAAGCGAGCTGTCCCTCTGCCGTCACACCCTTGTGTCCTGGCGAGCCAGGGGCCCCACGAGGACCAGCAATGCACTGAGGGGAGGACTGAAGACAGACCTGGGTTGGAGGTTGTTAAGCCCCTGTGAGCCCGTCCCCACTGTCAAGTGGGGGTCAGGGGGACACGGCAGGGCGGTGGGGAGCTCAGACGCACACCGATGGCTACACTAGATGGGGCACTCAAGGCATAAGGCACCCAGTCCCTCCACCAGCCCTCACAGCAACCCTACCCCACCCCCACGTCAGAGGTGCAGTAACTGGAGCCCAAGGGAGGCAGTAACTGGCCCAGACTGGGTGGGACTCCTTACATAAGCAAGGCTTATGCAGACCCCTGCAGCACCAGGCGCTGGGCTGGCCCTTGACCAGAGCTCAGCAGAGGCTTGTCCCTGTCCCACTGCTTCAGAGAGGGCCCTCCCCCAGGTGAAAGCCACCTGGGTCCCAAGACAGGGCCCCTAAAACCAGCCCCCCTCAACAGACCAAGGGACCAGGAAGCGCGCTCCACAGCCCTTATGGACACTGGCAGTTGGCCGCCTCCACAGCAAGGAGGGACGGTCCCCTCCTCTTACCCGATCCCCCAGGGGTTCCAAGTAGGCCAGCAGAGTCTTCCAAGAATGGGGCTCCACCTCTCCAGTCACATGGCTAATATTAAATTTTTGTAAGGCATAGATTTCAAGGATTTGTTTTGTTTTTTTGTTTTTATGTTTTCAGTATATTACAAATAATACAAATACTATAGTTTTTAAAAAGAATCCAAATAGTACAAGGAATAATTTTTTTTTAAGATTTTATTTTTTATTATTTCTAGAGAGAGGGGAAGGGAGAAAAGCAGAGAGGGAGAGAGACATCCATGTATGGTTGCCTTTCACCTGCCTCCAGCTACAGACTGGGTTGGAGACCTGGCTTTATAATACAACCAATCTACTATAAATAAACATATCCCTTCCTCAATTGTCTAAAACACTTAGGAATTATGACACTTTCTTTTGCATAAATCCCTTTCCTCTTCAGAAAACCCTGAGGTGAAAGTCTTTTTTGAAAGGTTTTTAATGTATTAACTGAACCACAATTCTTTTCATTTCTGTATTACATTGTACTATAGGTTTATAAATTCTTATGAAGAAATGCGGCAACTTGTAAAACTGCTCTGTACAGTTTTAACAAAACATTCCCAGACCAGCTTAGACAAATGGGCCCAGGATGACCCTGTAAAAACAATATCCTTTGAACACCGGTTAGTTTCGAGATGGGTGCCATTTTCCAGCTCTACTACTGTCCCTTCTGTTACCCTAGTCATGGCTCCAGCCATCATGATTCCTGTCTTCATAGAAGAAATCATCTGTTTCCTCTGTAATGATGGTCAGACCCATGATCAGTGTCATGCTGCTCACGGCTCTAACCTCTATCTGCTATGTAGGGATGAGAAGTTTGTCTGACTTTACGCTGTGATGATGGTGGATCCTGGTGCCACTGGGAGTTTGAAGACTGGTTAAAAGTAAGATTATGAGCCCTGGCTGGTGGCATAGTGGATAAGGTGCCGGCCTGCAAACCCAAAGGTTGCTGGTTCGATTCCCAGCCAGGGCACATAATCAGGTTGCAAGCCAGGTCTCCAGCCAGCTCTGTAGCTGGAGGCAGGTGAAAGGCAACCATACATTGATGTTTCTCTCCCTCTCTGCCTCTCTTCCTTCCCCTCTCTCTAAAAAT
>PVIW01006576.1:0-84940 GCA_004026585.1 Noctilio leporinus
GACCACTGAAGGCCTATTCCTTGTATTCATATACTTGGTTCTGTTTTGCTTGTTGTTGGTTTTGCTCATTATTGTCCCGTAATGGGTGAGATCATATGATATTTGTCCTTCACTGACTGGCTTATTTCACTAAGCATAATACTCTCCAGTTCCATCCATGTTGTTGCAAAGGGTACAAGTTCCTTCTTTCTTTCTGCTACATAGAATTCCATTGTGTAAATGGACCAAAGTTTTTTGATCCAATCCTCCACTGATGGGCACTTAGGCTGTTTCCAGCACTTGGCTATTGTAAATATGCCTTTGGGCCCTTTCTGTATCTCCCTCAGGCAGTTGTCTGTTTAGTTCCTTTTTCCATTTTTAAATTGGGTTGTCTGTCTCCCTGGTGTTGAGTCTTATAAGTTCTTTATATATTTTGGATATCAAACCCTTGTCTGAAATATCATTGACAAATACATTTTCCCATACAGTTGGTTCCCTTTTAATTTTGCTGGTGTGTTGTCTTTCTTTCTTTCTTTCTTTCTTTCTTTCTTTCTTTCTTTCTTTCTTTTTGTGTGTGTGTGTGTTTTCTTTAGCTGAACAGAACCTTTTCAGATTGATATAGTCCCATTTGTTTATTTTTTCCTTTATTTCCTTTGCCCTTGGAGAAGTATCAGTAAACATATTTCTGCATAGGATATCTAAAATTTTATTGCCTGTACTTTTCTCCAGGACCTTTATAGTGGCACTGCTTATGTTTAAGTCTTTTATCCATCTTGAGTTTATTCTGGTGTATGGTGTAAGTTGGTGGTCTAGTTTTATTTATTTATTTTTTTGCATTTTGCTGTCCAGTTCTCCCAACACCATTTGTTGAAGAGACTGTTTTTCCTCCATTTTATGTTTCTTTCCCCTGTGATGAATATTAATTGACCATAGAGTCCTGGGTTAATTTCTGGGCTCAGTATTCTGTTCCATTGATCTATATGTCTATTCTTACGCTATATCAGACTGTTTCGAATACAGTCTGGTAGCCTTGTAGTGTAGTTTGATGTCCAGTATTGTGATTCCTCCTAGTTTGTTCTTTCTCAAGATTGTTGTGGCTATCCATGGGCATTTTTGGCTCCATATAAATTTTTGAAATATTTTTTCTATTTCAGTAAAGTATGTTATTGGTATTAATTGGGATTGCATTGAATCTATAGATTTGGGTAGTATGGACATTTTAATGATGTTAATTGTTCTCATCCATGAGCATGGTTATTTTTCCATTTATTTGTATCTTCCTTCATTTCTTTCTTCACTATTCTGTAGTTGTCTGAGTACAGGTCTTTTACCTCCGTAGTTAAGTTTATTCCTAAGTACTTTATTTTTCTTGTTGCTCTGGTAAATGGGATTTGTTTTCTAGCTTCTAATTCTGATATTTCATTATTGGTATACAAAAATGCTTTTGGTTTCTGGATGTTGACTTTATATCCATCTATTTTACTAAATTTGCTTGTTAGGTCAAGTAAGTTTTTGGTGGAGCCTGTTGGGTTTTGTATGTACACTATCATGTCATCTGCAAATAATGACATTTTGACTTCCTCCTTTCCAATTTGGATACCTTTGATTCCTTTTTCTTCTCTGATGGCTATAGCTAGAACTTCCAAGACAATGTTGAATAGAAGTGGAGAAATCAGACAGCCTTGTATTGTTCCTGATCTTACGGGGAAAGGTTTCAGTTTTTGTCCATTAAGTATGATGTTGGCTTCAGTTTTCTCATATATGGCCTTTATTATGTTGAGATATGCTCCTTCTATTCCCATTTTGCCGAGTGTTTTTATCATAAATGGTTGCTATACTGTATCAGATGCTTTTTCAGCATCTATTGATATGATCATATGGTTTTTGTCTTTCATTTTGTTGATGTGGTGTATTACATTTATTGATTTGTGAATGTTGTACCATCCTTGCATCCCTGGGATGAAACCCACTTGATCCTGGTGTATGATCTTTCGAATATATTGCTGGATCTGGTTGGCCAATATTTTGTTGAGAATCTTAGGATCTATGTTCATCAGAGATATTGGCCTCTAGTTTTATTTTTTAGTTGTGTCTTGACCTGGTTTTGAGATTAGAATAATATGAGCCTCTTTGAAAGAGTTTGGGAATCTTCTCTTATGTTGGATTTTTTGAAATAGGTTGAGAAGAAAAGGAATTAGTTCTTTAAATGTTGGGTAGAATTTACCTGTGTAGCCATCTGGTCTGGAGCTCTTGTGCTTTGGGAAATCTTTGATTACTTCATCAATTTCACTAGTTGTTATTGGCCTGTTCAGGCTTTCTGTTTCTTTTGGATTCAGTTTTGGTAGATTATAGATTTCCAGAAATGTGTCCATTTCACCCAGGTTGTCATATTTTTTGCCATATAGTTGTTTGTAGTAATTTCTTATAATCTTTTGTATTTCTGAAGTATCAGTTGTGATTTTTCTCTGTCATTTCTGATTCTGTTTATTTGGGTCCTCTCTCTTTTTCTCGACGAATCTGGATAAAGGCTTGTCAATTTTGTTTATTTTTTCAAAGAACCAGATCTTGGACTTGTTGATTCTTCGAATTGTAGTTTGAGTCTCTAAGCTATTTAATTCTGCTCTGACCTTGATGATTTCCTTCCTTCTACTTGCTCAGTGCTTTTTTGTTGTTGCTTCTCTATTTCTTGAAACTTTATGGTTAGGTTGTTTATATAAGCTTCCTCTGACCTTTTTAGGTAAGCCTGTATTGCTATGAATTTTCCTCTGAGGACTGCCTTTGCTGTATACCATAGGTTTTGAACTGTTATGTATTCATTCTCATTCATTTCCAGATACTTTTTTATTTCATCTTTGATCTCATTGTTTACCCCTTTTGTACTTAAAATCATGTTATTCAGTCTCCATGAGTTAAAGTGTTTCTGGTTTTTTCCCTTGAGATTGGTTTCTAGTTTCAAGCCATTGTGATCTGAGAAGATGCTTGGTATGATTTTAGTTGTCCTGTATTTGTGGAGGCTTGTCTTGTAACCTGCCATGTGGTCTATCTTAGAGAATGTTCCATGTGCATTTGAAAAAAAATGTGTATTTTGCTTCGTTAGTGTGAAAGATACTGTATATTTCAGTTAGGTCCATTTCCTCTAGAGTATTGTTCAATGCCACCAATATCCTTGGTGTTTTTTTGTTTGGAAGATCTGTCCATTGTTGATAGTGGGGTATTAAAATCCCTTACAATCAGTGTGTTGCTGTCTATATCCTTCTTGAAGTTCTCCAGCATTTTCTTCATATATTTCGGAGCGCCTACATTAGGTGCATATATGTTTACCAGAGCTATATTTTCTTGATGGCTTGTTCCCTTTAGTGTTATGAAATGTCCTTCTTTGTCTCTTTTCATGGCCTTCATTGTAAAATCTGTTTTGTCTGAAATGAGTATTGCTATCCTAGCCTCTTTTTCATGTCCATTTGCTTGATATATATTTTTCCATCACTTCATTTTCAATCTGTGTTGATCTTTGTTCTGAGGTAGGTCTCTTCAACATAGCACATACGTGCATCATGTTTTCTTATCCATTCAGCTACCCTATGTCTTTTGATGGGCATGTTTAATCTATTTACATTTAAGGTTATTATTGATTGATACTTATTTATTGCCATTTCTCCCCTTGTACCTGTGTTCCTCTCTGTCTCTCTCTGTTTCTTCATTTTTTTAAAGCAGACTCTTCAATATTTCTTGCAATGCTGGTTTGGTAGAGGTGTATTCTTTTAGTCTTCTGTTGTCTGGGAAGGTCCTTATTTCTCCTTCCATTTTGAATGAGAGCCTTGCTGGGTAGAGTATTCTTGGTTGTAAGCCTCTGTTTTTCATTGCTTGGAATATTTTTTGCCATTCTCTTGCTTGTATTGTTTCTGTTGAATAATCATGTGATAATTCAATCAGAGCCCCCTTATATGTTATTTGCTGTTTCTCTCTTGATGCTTTTAGGATTCTCTCTTTATCTTTGAAATTTGCCATTTTCATTATAATGTGTCTTAGAGTGAGTCTGTTTGAATTTATCCTCATTGGGACCCTCTGTGCTTCCTGAAGTTGAGTAACGTTTTCACTCATCATTTTAGGGAAGTTTTCTCTCATTACTTTTTTGAACAGGTTTTCCATTCCTTGTTTCTCTTCTCATTCTGGTATCCCTATGATAGGGGTATTCTGTGTTTCATGTTGTCCTTCAGCTCTCTTAAAACCTCTTCATTCTTATTCGGCCTTTTTTCATTCTCTTGTACTGTCTCGGAATATTTTTCTAAGTCCTCCTGCAGCTTGCTGATCTCATGCTCTGCTTTCTCTAGCCTGCTTTTGATTCCTTCTACTGTATTCTTCAATTCAGATATTGTAGTTTTCATTTCACTGTCTTTTACTGATAGTTTCTATGTCCTTTTTAATGCTGGAGTAGTTCTCAGTAAGTTCCTTGTAGCTTCCCTGGAGTTCTTCGTAGTTCTCCTGAAGTTCTTCGTAGTTCTTCTGAAGTTCTTTGTAGTTCTCCTGAAGTTGTTTGTAGTTTTCTTGGATCTGGCCGAGCTCATTGAAGTTCTCTATCATCATTATTTTCAATTCCATATATGATAGTTTGCTTGCGTATGTTTTTTTTGGTGATCTTTCTGGGAATTCCTCCTTTCCTTTCGGTAATAGACTGATTCCCCCCCCCCCCCCACCATTTTGGGTGCCTGTTATCACTTGTTTTTGTCTTGGATTAATCTGCTTTGATTCCCTGCCTTTGTGGAGTGCCCTACTGTGTTAGGATCTTTGTGGAATTCAGTGTTACAGTCTCCTAGATTTCCTCAACTTGTTGCTCTTGGGGTGCCCTTTATGTTGGTAACTTGGGCTGTCTGGTTCTGATTTGGATTTGTTGCATGTGTTGCTCCTTTCATTCCAGTTGGCTGATTGAGAGACCCTCCTTCTGTCCCATCTCAGACACTGTTTTTGAGCTGCCTGTTGGAGATTAATAGTTCATGTAGCTCTTGGTGTAATTTAGGTGCTTGACATTAGCTGTGATTAATTTCCTGAGTCTGCCTCTTTTTTCTTGATCACATTTCTGCCATCTGGGGGCCTTGGTGTGGCAGGGCATATGGCTGTCACAGTCATGGATGATTCTGAGTGCCTCGCCCCCACCACCCTCCTCCCAACCCTGGTGGGTTCAGCCTGCAGTAGCCTCCCTGGGTTTCTGAACTGCTGGTGTTTTTGGACCCTCTCTTTTCTCACTGATTCTGTGTGAAGAGCTGCAGGGTGCTTTTGTGGTGTCGATGACTATTCCTCTCCAGCTCCTCGAGGAGGTTTCTGCCTGTGATGGGTGCCTTGCCCAAGGAGCAAAACTTCATTTGCTCCTGTGATAGCTAGCCTCCCCTTCCAGCTCTTGGAGAAGGTAGCCCCTGTCTGTAAAGAGAGCCTGGCTTCCCAGGGAGCCTGCAGGGTGGCTTGAGGGTGATAGCTAGCCCTCAGCAGTCCAGCTCTTTGAAGAGGTTTTCATTTCTACCTCTTTGATGTGTGCCTGGCTCCCCAGGGGGCCCTCAGGGTCTGTTGCTGGCAATGGCTACTCCTCCCTGTCCAGTTCTTTGAGGAGGTTTTCATTGGGTTAGGTGGGCCTCTGGTTCTGGGAGAGCCCCGTATCGACAGCACCAGTGATGCTCCCAGCTCTTCGAGGAGGTTTATGCTGCCTGCAATGGGCACCTGGCTCTATAGGGGAGCCATAGCTGTGTGCTGGTGCTGGCTCCCCCTCCAGCTCTTCAAGGAGGTTTTTGCTGCCTGCAGTGGGCATGCCAGTTGTGCAAGCAGCAGGTTCCTGGTGCACAGTTTTGAAGTGAAGTTTCCGTGGGAGCCTGTGCTCTGGTGTGGATGTGCAGATTTTGGGCCTCCTTTCTCGCTGAGGCTCTGAGCTGCCCTCTACCCTGGTGGCACAGTGGCATAATTTTTGAGTGTCTAGGTGCCCAGGCCAGTGCACTCCGCCCCCTCCCCTGGTCCTGCTCCCCTCAGGTCTCCTCCTCCACCTCTGGCCCTGGAAGGGGCTTTCTCTCTCTCAGCCTCAGGAGCATGGCTCTCACACAGTCTCTCCCCTGTAGGAGTTCAGTTCCTCAAGTCTCCCCGAGTGTGTGCTCACTGTCCACACTTCACTGCTCAGATTTCTATTCGCTGGGGAGCCTGAAGTTGTCTCTAATCACAGCAACTCCTCTAGGCAGAGTTTCCACAGCCTGGAGCGGATCTTGGCCCGCCAGCCGGCCGGTTTAGAACTGTTTCACCTGCTCTCCTGTAGGTCTCTGCAGACTCTGGGCTGTGCACCCCTGAGCCCAGATGCTGACCACTCCATTTCTCAGGTACCTACAGATGTCTCATGCTCCCTACCCTATCCTCCAGCTGCTGTGGCACTTGGTCTACTTGGGTAGACCACAGCACTGCGATCTTCCCTGTCACCGTCTTTTCACCTGTTTTTCTTTTAACACAGAGATTTTAGAAAGGCTGAGAGGGGTAGCAAGGGCCAGATATGTTGGAACTTCATTCTCTGTCCATTTAGGTACATCTGGAAAAATGGTCACGTTGGAAAAGAGTTGTTGGTGAAACTCTGGGTTGCCTGTTTTGCCTTACCCTTCTTAGTTTAGTCATATTTAATGAGTATGTTTAAAATATAGCTCAGGATAACAAATTTTTCATCTATAAATTTGTATAATCTGATAACTATTGGCTTAATACACATATCTGTGTTTCCTGGCAACTGTTCAGTATCTTTTCTTATCCATCTAACATTTTGCTTTATTTAGAATATCATTTATATTGCCCAGCTACTACTGTACGTGTAGCATTCTGGATGAGCTTTTTGTTTTTATATTGGGAGACACACTGGGTTGAGTCTTTCTGATTCATTGTAGGGTATGTTTGTAGCATCTTTTCCTTTTATGTTCACTGATAGGGATATCAGTGATAGAGCATTTTTATTTTCACTTGTAAGAGGCCTTAGAAATAGCTCCACACTTCCTAGAACTATATCATCTCAGTGTCTAAAGTCATCTGTCCTGGCTTTGCATCTGGTATTTGATGATTATATGCATTTTAAAAGATATCTGTTGCTTATAACATGATAAGCATTACATAGGTACCAGGAAAAAAACTTATCTTTTATTATTACACTTTAGTGTAGGTGAATATTGCAGTAGAAGAACAGAAAAAATGCTGTATGATCTTGGATGAGGGAATGATTAATTCTAAGGATGGGAAAGGATGATATCAGGGAAAATTGCAGAAAGGGGACTACATTAGTACTAGAATGATTGAAGCTATATTTAGCCAGGCTGGTCAAAGAATGGAACTGGTTCAGAGAGAACAGCACAAGCTGAGGCCTGGTTGTATAATGTGGCATGGATACTCACTAAGAGTAGTTTATTCCACTGCTGCTACTACTAGTCATGACAATCCATTTCCTCCTCAGACATTTCTATGTGAAAATATGTTTCCCTCTAGTTTGTTTTATAGCCATTGTGTCTAGTGTTTTCCTTAGGAATCCATACAAAACAAATCCAAGTATTTTGTTATATTTCTACTCTCTTAATTTGAAAAGGGTTTTTATTCTCATGCAGACACCCTCCTATCACCTCAATCATGTCCCTCTCCTTGAGGGCATACTGCCCTACTTTTTTATAGCTGTTCTTTTCATTTTGTGGATTTCAGGCCCCATAACATCATGATGGTTGTATGCCTAGCACAGCCCATCTGTCTGCATCCTTCTTAAAGTGCATTGCTCAGGATTAAATACCTTATATTAGGTTATGGCCTGACAGGTGTGGAAAGAAATAAGGCTATGCTTTTTTTGTTTTAGTAACTAAAATTCTGTTTTTCAGACCAACATTGTGAAAGCCTGTTTTGGTAACCATATGTAACTGTCCTATTGTCTAGTCATATTAAATGTACTTAAGTGACGTTTATGAAGATCCTGATATAAGAAGCAGAGGAAGAGGGAGAAGGGAGGGAGGGAGGGAGGAAGGAAGGAAGGAAAGGAGGCAAGGAGGGAGAGAGATAGGGAAGGAGGGGAAGAAAGAGGAAAAAACAAATACTGAATATAATTTGAATACCTGGCAATAGAAAAATGTAAGAACCAATTCAGTTCCCCTGAAAATGTTGTAATGTGTTTCATTGGTTAAACTTGTTAGATGTATGAGGCTATGTATTATACAGCTAATGGTGTTTTGGATCTCCTTCTGATATGTGTTGGTTTCACATCCATCCAAACATCTGGTGAGGATATTTCAGACCACATTGGGTTTTCTATCAGCATACTTTAAAAGTAAGCAATTCCAGCTAAACATTATGAAGTCCTCTATACTATAAACCAAGAAGCCATTTAGTTGGCAACTCAAAAGTGGAATGTAGAATAAAAATGAAATGAGATAAATTTCCCCCAGAGGCAGTCCACATTGTACACCCTAAAGGGATGAATGCTGATATTGTACATAAAATGTGCTTTTATAAAAGCTTGGAATTTCCAAATATTTATTATGGCAGTGTTTTATACTTAAATTACATAATGAACATAGTGTCATTTTTCCTCTTAGTTCTCATAGGCTGATGGTTTGAACTAATAAGTGATGAGACCTTGAAACTTCAGCTAAATCCTTCTTTGATAGTCTAAAGCATATATATTCCACTTCAGTTTTGGTGGATTGTTCAAATTATTGTATGCCATTTATAAACATAGTAAGAGTTCAGATGTTTTAAAATATTTGTTTTAATTGATCTAGTGTAAGTACGAATCAAAATACCATTCCAAAAATGTTGGTTTTTATGCTGTTATAATAAAGATTGAGAAATAAGGTTTTTTCTTTGTTTTTTTTTTTCTTTTTCTTTTTTTTTTTTAAAGTTTATTGTTGTTGTATTACATCCATCCCCTTTTTGCTCCCCTTTGTCCCCCTCCCCACCCACCCATTTGTTTTGTTTTTTAAATTTTGTTATAGCTTGTGATTGAAATCCTAGAGAACAATGTAAAGCATCTCATTTTATGAATTTAAAGGGTTTTTTAAAATCTATTCTTATTTATTCAGGTTCAGTGTTGCTTTGGAAACTTAAAGAGATTTGTTGATATTTGTGATGTACATCACTAGGAATATTTTCTATGTAGTCATTTGTTGAAGACCTAATAAATAATTTAGTTTTTAGTGGTAAGTAAGCTTATTTATAACTATCAAAGGAATGTTAACTTTAGTTTTTCAAATTCTTAAGTTTTTCTAAATGTAGGAATTTCTTATACTTTTTTCCTTCCCATTTCCAGCAGATTTTGTACCACATATTTCCTTAATTTACCACAATACTTTTTGTGTATAGATATTTGACTTCATTGTTTGTTTGCTATCAAGGGATATTGTAGACTAGATTATTTGGATGAAATCTTTTATTGAGAACAGCTAAAACAGGATAAAGATAAAACATCTTAAATCTCCTTAATATAATTGAAGAACAAACAAACTAGTACACAGTTACCAGGCTAATACTTATGAAAAGTAGGAGAGGTAGGCCACACAATTCAAGTTGTTTTAATCCTGAGAGCATTCACTTGTTTGGCAAAGTGGAACTTCCTTTTGACAGTCTTATATGATGAGAGCAATAGGTACCAAAGTGCTACCTCAGTAAGTTTAGGATGAATTAGATATAAAACATATCTCCACTTTTTGGGGATTCCACAGGAAAATTGCTTTGATGCTAAGCAGAACTGACTGGAGGGAAATTCTGGAGAAGCTGTAACCACAAGTAGGCCCTCAAGCATATTATAATCCAAAATCACATCACCTGGATAGTCCAGAGAACTTTTAAGCCCAGGGTTTAGTTTAAGGAGTTCACAGATTTTTAGAACCCTTAGGTTTCTGACAGAACCTAACAAAATTTCTCTCTGAAGGAAGTTATTATAAATGTGCCTCCTAAATAATTTTACAGAAGCAGTACGCTGGACTTCTGGGTAAGAAGGATCACAACTAAACTCAAAACAAAAACAATAACCATAATGTCCAGAAAATCCAACTGTATGGAAGCCTAACAATCAAGGATTTAAAGAAGAAATATTTATCCAGATGGGTAGGAGGAGGAGAGGTGGGGAGCCGGGGCAGAGAGGACACGGTAGGGTGGTGATAAAGAGGTGGCTGCAGCAAGGCAGTGGCTATGGCAGACACAACTGTGGTCTCATGTTCACATGTGGCAGATAAAAGCCGGAGGGACACCTGAGAGGCAAGCTCAGCCTCAGGCCAGACCAAGCAGCTCAGGGTTCCACTGCAGGGACAATGAAACCTCAACTTCTGCCTGTGAAAACCAGTGGGTGTTGGGGCAGTGGAAGGAATTTCCCCGCATTTCTTCCCAGTGAAAGAAATGAGTCTGTTGAAAGGGTCCGGATGGTCCTAGAATGTATGCAAACACACACACACTCTGGGAACCATCACCAGGAAAACAGCTGTAGGGGTGCTAGTCATATATGGGAAGTGGGTGAAGTGATTGGGAACAGGGTGAGTGCCCAGTAAGGGGCATTGTTTCCTCTCTGACCCCTCCTCCACAAACAGTGCCACAAAGCAGTGAAATGGGTTGTCACCTCCCTGGCGAATACCTAAGGTTTCACCTCTTATAACATAATAGGTATGCCAAGACAGGGAGTCAAAGGATCTCTACCTAATACACTGAAACACAGGGACTGCCAAATAGAGGAGACAAAGAAATATGGCCTAAATGGAAGAATAGATCAAAATTTCAGGAAAAGAATGAAGTGAAACCGAAATAGCCAGCCTATCAGATGCAAGAGTTCATTGATGATAAGGATACTCAGAGAACTCATTGACTACAGCAAATGCATAAAAGCTAAACTAAGTGAAATAAAGGAAAATCCACAGAGAACCAATAGCGAAGGGAAGGAAGCCAAGGTTCAAATCAATGAATTGGAACATAAGGAAGAAATAATGAAAGAAAACTTCCCTAATTTGGCGACAAAAATAGACGTACAAATCCCGGAAGCAGAGTCCCAAGCAAGTTGAACCTAAAGAGGACCACACCAAAGCACATCATAATTAAAATGCCAAAGGTTAAAGATAATGAGAGAATCTTAAAAGCAGCAAGCAAAAAGAAGAGCATTATAATGCAAAGGGGCTCCCATAAACTCTCAGCTGATTTCTCAAAAGAAATTTTGTAGGCTATGAGGGACTAGCAAAAAGTATTCAAAGTGATAAAAACAAAAACAAAAAAACCAAGGACCTTTAACCAAGAAAAATTATTTCATCCAGCAAAGCTATTATTTAGAATAGAAGAGCAAATAAAGTGTTTCCAAGACAAGGCAAAACCAAAGGAGTTCATCATCAACAAGCCCTTATTATATGAAATGTTAAAGCGACTTATTTAAGAAAAAGATCAAAACTCTGAAGAGTAAAATGACAGCAAACTCACAACTATCAACAATTAATCCAAAAAACAAAAACCAGCTAAGCCAACAACTGGAATAGGAACAGAATCATATGAATGGTGATCATCTAGAGAGTTACCAGATGGGAGGTGGAAGGGGGAGAGCAGGAAAAAGGTACCGGGATTAAGAAGTAAAGTCGGCAGGTACAAAACAGGGATGTTAAGAATAATAAGGGAAATGAAGAAGCCAAAGAACTTAAATACACGAGTCATGGATAGGAACTAAGCCCAGGGTGGGAGTGTGGATTGTTGGAGGGAAAGGGGTGCTAGGTGGGGGAGTGTGGCAAAGGGAAGAAAATTTGACAACTGTAATAGCATAACCAGTAAAATATACCTGAAAGCCACCCTCTGCTTTGTAGTCTCTCAGAGGAATAGTTGTTTTATTCCTTGTGCTTTTGCTTTGGTTAAGGTCTTCCTTCCTCCATGTCTCACAAATGGGCTGATGTTAGAGATTTTGGTCGACTTTAATTTCATTTGTTTTCTTTCCAAATTTAATAGCAATAAAGGTTCGGGCTAATTATGTCCCTTCTTACAGTCTTTCAGCATTTTCTTCATGAAATTCTCATCGATTTCCCTTGATCTGGCCATAGTGAACCTTCCTTCATTATACGAAGGTAGGGTGAGGTATTAGGAACTGGAAATGGTTGAGAGCCATTTATACATATGATTGATTTCCATACTAGATTACTATATTATAAACTAACCTAGAATTATGCTCTTAGAAGAATGAGTGTTCTTTCATTTTAGTATTAGTGCTGACTCTTCATCTGATGATTTACACATAGTAGTAGTTTAATAAACAAATGTTCTCTGAGTGTATTAATGGTTAAGAGAAAGCAGATTAACAATTTGGGTGAAAGAAAGTGTGAGTTATTAGGCAAGTTAGGTTGATAGGAGGAACACTGCATTCACTTATGTTTTATGGTTTACAGAATTTTTCCCTAGGTGTTATCTATCTTCTTTTATCTTTATGCCAGTGTTATGATGCAAGCAAAACATACTCCTATTAGTACCATTTCACAGGCAAGTTAACTTCTAGCTGTCTTTCATTTTTGAAAACGATTCACTTAGTTCACCTCCAGAAACATTAAACAAATCCCATATCCTTCACATATTCCTCTTGATTGCATTTTTTTTTGATACTTGTTATTAAGATTAATTTAGTCTTGTAACCTTGGCAAGACACTTGACCTTTGCTTCCATAGTATTCTCATTTGTAAAATTAATGTTCCATATGATAGCATTTTTAAATTTTATTTTATTGTTGTTGTATTATATCCATCCCCTTTTTACTCCCCTCTGTCCCCTTCCCCACCCACCCACTCGCCCCCCCAAAGTTAGTCCCACTTGTTGTCCATGTCCATGGTTCTTCCATGACGTGTTCTTCCATGGTTCTTCCAGTTTCGTGACGAAACTGCTCCCCTTTTTTGCCTCCTCCTCCCCTCTGCCCACTGAAGGTCTATTCATTGTATTCATGTATCTGGTTCTCTTTGGCTTATTTGTTTGATTTGTTCATTATTGTCCTGTACTGGGTGAGATCATATGGTATTTGTCTTTCACTGACTGGCTTATTTCACTAAGCATAATACTTTCTAGTTCCATCCATGTTGTTGCAAAGGGTAGGAGTTCCTTCTTTCTTTCTGCTGTGTACTATTCCATTGTGTAAATATACCAAAGTTTTTTGATCCATTCATCCACTGATGGGCACTTAGGCTGTTTCCAGTACTTGGCTATTGTAAATAGTGCTGCTATGAACATAGGGGTGCATAGGTTCTTATGAATTGGTGTTTCAGGGTTTTTCAGGTAGAGTCCTAGTAGTGGAATTGCTGGATCAAAAGACAGTTCCATTTTTAGTTTTCTAAGGAAACTCCATACTGTTTTCCATAGTGGCTGCACCAGCCTGCATTCCCACCAACAGTGCACCAGGGTTCCATTTTCCCCACATCCTTGCCAACACTTGTTGTTTGTTGATTTGCTGATGATTGCCATTCTGACAGGTGTGAGGTGGTATCTTACTGTGGTTTTAACTGACATCTCCCTGATGGCTAGTGATGTTGAGCATTCTTTCATACGTCTTTGGGCCTTTGTATGTCTTCCACAGAGAGTTTCTGTTCAGGTCCTTTGCCCATTTTTTAATTGGGTTGTCTTTCTCCTTGGTGTTGAGTTGCATAAGTTCTTTATGTATTTTGGATATAAACCCTTGTCTGAGGTATCATTGGGAAATATGTTTTCCCATACAGTAGGATCCCTTTTAACTTTGCTGGTGTTTTCTTTAGCTGACCAGAAACTTTTCTGTTTGATATAGTCCCATTTGTTTATTCATTCCTTGATTTCCTTTGCCCTTGGAGAACATATTTCTGCATAGGGTATCTACAATTTTATTGCCTATATTTTTCTCCAGGACCTTTATGGTGGCACTGCTTATGTTTAAGTCCTGTATCCATCTTGAGTTTATTCTTCATATCATAGCATTTTATTATAACTATCTCATTTTGATCTTGTTACAGCTCTTTTTCCTCCACTTCAGTGGATTAATGTGTTATATCATTTTACAGGCAAGTAAAGTAGATAAACCTTAAATTAATTGTTAAATCCCAAACTCCTTTTTCAGCTCTTGCAATCACCTCACTTTCATAAGCAAAACATGTCGAGAGAGTATATGCTTTAATGTCAATAAGAACCTTGGAACACAGAACTTGAGTGATGTAGATAATTTACCCTAACTACAGGGACTTCACTTAATCTAAAATTTCGGCAAAAATAAAAATTTCTTTGATATTGATAATATTTAAGAATGAACAGTCAAGTTGTGTTAGGTCTTAGAATCATTAAAAGTTCAAGACATAGGCTTTATTTTTCAGTTCCATAGGAGAGGCAGTGGCACTTGGAACGCTGTAAAGTTGAATGTGGTTAAATTCTAATGAATATAGTTCTGTTAGCATAGCATTTATTGAGTGCCTACATTTTCCATGTATTGAGGATGAGCATAGCAGCCTGTCCTTAAATTTTAAAAGTGAAGATGAAATCAAGGACCCTAATACAAATTCAGTTTCTTCTGTTGGAGAGTTTCTTAGTGTGAAAATTTACGCTAAGATAGGGGGGACTTCATGGATACCAGAAAATTATTTATTTCACCAGTGTTGAACTAACTCTACAAATTACTACTGCTGGTAACTCATTACAGTTTTAAGGTCAGATCCTTCTACTCAAGGAAAGCAATCTACAAATAGGATGTTGGAGAAAAAGGAAAACATATCTATATTTTTTGTACACAAAAGAGAAATAATATCTTTAAATAAAATTGTAAGGGCTGGCTGTTGGTTTATTAATTTACTTTTATTCATGATGGACTCATAGTGCTCTTTCCTTGCCATTTTAATCTGTTTCATCAGAACATTAAGGGTCCCCCAAACCAATTCATTCTGATTGGCAGTGTCAATGTTATATGAAGAACAATTTCAAACATGTGCTTACAGTGGTAATGAGAAATCCTTTATGAGGCTAAGGTGTTCAGATCCTCATAAATTACATCTGTGGTAATAATTCTTTAGTATTTTAGCTCAACATTTCAACAAGATTTTTTATGTTAATATTTTATTTGGAGTAGTATTGTGATTTTCCAACTGATTTCTCTTATGGAAACTCTTGAATCCATGAAGGACATAGGGAATATTTCAGAACATTTTTATATTATTCCAGACAGCAGCAAACACATGGCAACAATAGTGTACTAAAATGAAAACTATTATTGTCAGCCTAAACATTTTTCATCAAAGCCTTTTTTAATAATCTTGACCATAAAGGTCCTGGAAAAGTATACCACTGCCTCTTCATTATTTTATCCTCTGCCAGCACACAACTCAGAAGGTAAATAAAACACATTTAACTGGTATGCATCAGCAGAATAAAGTCTATCAGCACTGTGTTTAAAATGTTCTATATGAATTGAAAAGTATATAAATACTGGGAAGGTCCTCCTCACTACTGGAGGAAGTTTCAGAGTGCCTGAGGTAGCTGCAGAACAGCAGCTTTGGGGAGGGACTGTATTACTTTGGTAACTATATTTGCTATTATCCCCTGACTTAAATGACGATACTACATTGTCAGTGTTTCTGGAAAGGCCTAGATCTTAGTTAAGTGTATCTATTGTATTAGAATGATGGGAACCCAAGATACATGGGGCATACTTTTCTATTGTGCAAGACCAGATGCTTCTTCAAATTGTGTTTTAGAACAAAACAATGTTTGTAGTAGAGGGGTGAAAAGAGAAAAGATACCTCAAGTAGAGTTTTCATAGATTCTGCCAGCAGGCGGGAAGGTCAGTGCTCATAGAGTTATTATTGCCCTCAAGATGCACGCTGCTGGGTAAATGGCCTTATACAGAGAATTAAAGACTCTTAAGTGAATGTTCTAGGTGTCAACTCTAGAAGAAAAGGGAGTATGTCTTTGGGACATTGTTTTCACCTGGGTGGATCAACTAAAGTCTATTAAATATAGGAGATCCTGGATTGGAATATAGTTCTGTCTGACTGCAAAAATGTCTACACTTAAGGGTAGAGTTTTTTCTTCTTCTGATGAGATTGACATGTGAGAAAGAAAAGCTAGAAGTAACAACATCTGACTGCTAAAAATGCTGGTGTATAGACAGTTAATTGAAGGAAGGGTTAATTAAAGTGATTCCTTAACTAAGTGAGAAAACAAGCCTTATTGATTTGCTAGACCGAAAAACTCCAAGTGAAAGAAAAAAGTGAGAGAAAGTGAAATAGTATGATTGTGTTAAAGATACTGGGGAGATAGGTAGAAGGGAAAGAGAAAAAGATGGGGATAGATGTTAGAGTGGAACTGGTGTTGTCTTAAAGATTTCTAAGACAAGAAGAATGATTATTTTTTGCTTCTTTAAAGGAAGAGTGAATACTTCCACAAATTTAAGGATCCCTTGACATTGTTAAACGTTGTAGAAAAGGCAAACTTTTCTAAACATGAGTGTGTTAGTTGATGTTCTCCTAGGTTTCAGTTGCTTTGCCTAGTAAAACTATAGAAACCTTTAAAAAAATCATAGGGTTGCTAGATTTGTACTGACTGCTGAATTTGGTTATGTTTTTTTGTGACTGATTGCAAGGCTGTTTCTTTCACTTTTAATAGTGTTAAGTCTCTGATGAAAAGGATGGCTTTTTCTAGAGGTTTACTCAAATTGTGTGTAAACCAGCCGTCTTATTTATGAAAAGTTGAATTCAAGAATTTAATTTGGATTATTTTATCATAGCAACTACTGTGAAGTGAATGGTAATTGACTAATCTAGGATCTGGTAGCAATTTTGGAGATTGGAAAGTTGGATCTCCATCTAGTTTATTTATAATGGTGTATTTACATAGCTGCCTCTTGTGTACTGCTTTATTATGGTCTATATAAGTTAGAAATATTTCTTTTCCCTCAAACCTTCCAAACCCAGAAATGTGGGTACCTCTTCATTATTGGTAGAGATACCTGGAATACATAGGCTTTTATAAAAAGCATCCATGAGGATAAAAGAAAAAGTCAAGGTTACATGATTAAGTATAACTTTTATTATCTCACCGGACCTGAGTTTTTAGTCAGGAAGTGCAACTTACCTGAATTTGCCTGAAAGATAGTCTAGTTCAGTATTTGACATACAGAGGGCATTTGATTAATATTTGTTAATTTGGTTTTCTCTACCCAGAACTGTCCTTGAGACAGATAATATTGAGTGAGTTATTTCTGATTTATTATATCTTAAATATTCTTTATTTTAGTATTAGCTGTTTGTTTCTGTTCAAGTTGAAATAATTTCTTTAATGGGGGACATTGGTGTGTCTTACCCCCAATAAACTGGAATGTTTTGGTAAAAATAGACCTACAGTTGAGTATGTCTGTCAGGAATCACTAGTAAATGATAAATATACCATAATTTAAAAATTGTTTGATGGTGGACTTGCCCAATAAACTGTAGTTATATTTAAGAATACGTAAAATGGCGTGAAGACTTATGGGAAATAAGATCTTATTATAAAATCAAAGCAAAATTAGCTTTCTAAGGGTATAGACACGACCTTTAACTCCCAACTCTAGAAAGTGCTGAGGCCATTTTTTCAAAAAAGAATTAACCAAAGTGTCAGAAGAAATGTAAGGTTAATATTTCGAAGTGACACTTTAGTTTCAATATATCTGATTTGATTCTTATTCCTGAATCATTTAGATCTTGTTTTTTTCCTGCCCATTTCATTTAATTTTTATAACCCATTAGAATAACTCAAGGTGTTTCTGTGGGTTTTGTGTTTTCCTTGGGCTGTTATAGAGAATTGAAGAGTTAGACATTATCTGGTTATGCTAGATATGGCTTTTGGGCAGTTAGCTTCATTGTTGTGGGAGATTTTCTATAGTTTTAGGTGATTTGGGGTCAATCTTGGCTCAGGCTATGTGCTGGGAAAGTAAAGGACTTATGACTAAAGAAGATACTAGTATTTGTTAACTGCCTGACATTGTATCAAAATCTTATATGTTAAATATGTTTAATTTTGTATTTATAATAACTACAGTACCTGGTTTCTAATCTCAGTTTGATTATATCCTTGGAATCCAGATTTGCCAAGTGATTTGGAGAAATTGTTACCTGTTTTTTATGTTCAATTCTTTGAAAAATTTGTGAAATACCTGCAGTTTGTATTTTAGATAAACACTGATATTAAATAGGATTTAAAAAGAAAAATGATAGAAAATGGGATTATGACATGTTTTAAATACATCTGATTAATAATATGTTGAGTACTTTCTAGTAACAAATTCTTTAATTGTGGCTGTTTTAATCATTTTCGGTCTCAATTTTATTTTCTGCTAAATAAGAATATTAGTTTAGATTGGTGTTTTCAAACTATTTTCACTGCAACCCATAGTAAGAAATACATTAAAAAATTATTTATTATTTCTAGAGAGGGGAAAGGAGGCAAAGAGGGAGAGAAACATCAATGTATGGTTGCCTTTCACCTGCCTCCAGCTAAGGACCTGGCTGGAGATCTGGCTTGCAACCAGGTTATATGCCCTGGCTGGGAATCAAACCAGCGACCTTTGGGTTCACAGGCTGGCATCTATACACTGAGCCACCAGCCAGGGCTAAGAAATACATTTTTTAAACCATTCAGTAAACAAGTGTGTATAATATAGTCTTTATTTTATTTGTTTTAAATGCCATTTACTAAACTGATTTCATGACCCACAACCATCACTTTCAATTTGGAAAACTGGATTAGATAGATGCTCTTAGCCCTTTCACTTTTAGTATTTTTAAATTAAATTTTAGAAATCAGCTTTATGATTTTTTTTGTTTTTTTTTGACCAAAAATGCAAGTTGAGTTTTAACATAGAAAAAACTGTAACCCTCATCCTAACACGGAGGGAAAGCCACACCTGTGGCTCTGGGAGGTGTGGCACATAGCAGCCCTTTGGATTGCCATGGTGCCCATCATGCCAGGTAATTGGGTATTGGTCAGGCCAGCAGTAGTAACCTCTGACATCTGTTTCCTTGCTGGCCGTGACTCATTGCTTTATTCTTTGGAGCTGACGTCATTAGAATTCAGGAATGACAATTAGACTAGCAGATTGATCAGACAAGAGTAGAGGTATGTAGCATTTACAAATGTACTGCCTTTTCCCCCCCTTATTGTGAAAGTTTACCAGGACAAGTAAATAAATTAAATGGTAAATGCTATTCAAGCAATGGGTCCTTGGAAAAAGTGTGTGTATTTTCCATGTTTGAGTCTGTGTGTGTATTTGTATATAAAGTAGGGAACACGTTGTATATGTCTTTTCATCTAATCATGTTAAATATTATTGCTATATACATAACTTCATAGATGGGATGAATGGTACAGTTTTCACTCATGTTAGAAAAGTAAGGTGGTTTCCCATTGTGGCTAAATTTTCTGAAATTTGTGGTAGTGGTGAGATTGAGTTGGATGTTGGATTAGTAGTTATACCATATTCTGTCCACTTGTCCTACCTCTGTGTGTCAGATACTTGTTAAGTAGGTAGACCTCCTTAATAGACTTGTGGATACAACATTGCTTAGGGGATAGAAGGAAGATCTCAGGAATAAGCATGATCAATTCTGGACTTACAAAGACCTCATGAGAATAGATAGAAGTGAGGGGGGCGGTGATCAAAAACCTAACCTGAATTTTACATTGGTGAATATCCTCTACAACAGAGTAGAGGGCTTCAATTTAAACTTGTAGTCTATAGAGACTATGAGAGTGAGTGGCACTTACTCCCTCATGTGGTTTGTGGCCTGTTGCCTGTGCTCTTTGAGAGATTGTGCTTAGTCTTACTGATGAAACGCAAATGCTAGTATGTTTGACCCTTGAGGGCTGCCATTGTCAGAGGAGTGAGCTGCAAAACTGGTTAATTAATCCGAATGATTGTGTAAGGCATGGGTGGCAAACACAGGCCCAAGGGCTGATTCTGGCCCTCCACCTTGTTTTATCTGGCTGGGCACCTTCGGCCTAGCACCTTGTTTCTACCCAGCTGGCTAACTGTTAAGGAGTAAGTTACATTTATATAGCCCTAAAATTACATTCAGCCCTTTGAAGACAACTGCAAGGCTGATGTGGCCCCTGGTGAAAATGAGTATGTAAGGGGAGGGCTGAAGGATGAGGATAGACCAGATCAAGAGGATAGACCTGGATCAGCAAGCAAGAAGTGTGATCTGGAGGAATCCAAACGGGAGATGCTGATACACATGATGGCTCTTTGCATAGTCTTTTTTTTACTGCTTATTGTGTGGAATTTACTACATTTTAAAATGTACTAAGTAAATAGTGTGAAAAGCTAAAACACGTCATTTCATTATGATGCAAACAAAACAAAACAAAACAAAACCCTGAGAACACATTCTGTGTTGGCACCAGAAAATGGAACAATGAAGATCAAAATGGACATTTTGTCCAATATGGTTTTGAGTAAGTGACTATTAAGGATAATGGATGGAAGTGTAATTTCAGGGTTCCCAGTATAATAATTTCTAAGTTTATTTACTGAAGGTGAATATAGGATTGGAGTCTGAAACAGAATACTATTTCTTTCATACTAAATATGTTCCTTTCCCATGTGTCTTCTGAGTGACTCTTTACATTCTGGAAACTGGTGCTCTGCCCTCCTAGAACACCATGGTGGTGAGGAGTAACTAGATATGTTTAGAAGAGATGCCTCCCCAAGTTCAGAGCTGTTCCCAAGATGCTCTTGTGTACGCAGCACCAAAGTGGCATATGCATAAGTTAACATGAGTTGTGGCAGGTGGGAGCTATATTAATTTTCCTTGTGCACTGGCTGTCTAATCTAAACATTCCAATGTTGAAAAGAAAACTGATAGTTGATATTTCTAGGGAAGGGTCATTGAGTCTCAGATAGATAAAAAGAATATATGCAAAAAGAAAACAGTATGTTAATGCAGAATATCTTGACCCTAGATAGAGAAAGGTTACACACTCATCTAATTTAAGGGGATAGAAATTCACAGATGTGTTTATGATTTTACCAGCTATAGAGATTTCATATGTTGAAATGGCATTTGGAACAGGAAGATAGGGTTCAGATTAGAGCACAGTGAATAACAAAGTGAAAATGTTATTCTAGCAGCTTACAGATACTTCATTGTGTTTGCCTCTGCTAAATCCTGATGAAATGATCTTGAAAGAGTGGTGCGTGTTGTTCTTGGCTTTTATTGATTTTGTTCCATGCAGTGTGAAGGACCTGCTTCTTGTCCCAAAATAATGAAATTGAGAGAAGATTGATTTTGGATGCCTTCCAGTATCTTTTCCTAAACTTCACTTTGCAGAAATTGGTCACTCAAAAATAAACCATAACTCCCATAATTCACTCCCTACTGCTATGTAACCAAAGTTTATAGTTCATGCATCTAATATCTTTAAGACATTTGGAAAATCCAGCCTATTTTTGAGTAATAAGACTTCCATCTTCTATCAGTTCTATTTAAACATGACAACAAAACAATGGTTAGGTCTTTAGACATTCCAAGCTTTCTGGTTATCTTGCTTTTCTTCAAATGTGTCTTGAAGAGCAGCAATTGGAATTTGGCATGTTATGGTATTGAGGGTTGGGGGTAGAGGAGGGTTACCTCCTATCCTTTAAATTTTAAATATCTCAGGGATCTAAGTTGTAGAAACTAGGTAAGTTGCTTTATAAATAAATTAACTTTGGCTTTGTCTTATGGCATGCATTTTCAACTGTTTAAAGGAAAAGGTATCCATGGTCAAGCACACATAGACACTACCATCCCTCCTCTATATACTCCACATACATATCACACACATACACATGCACACACACACAATCACAGCCTCACACCCTTTCTGAGTCATAGGTTGAATTCTTTATTAACAAAGAGTTCTACAAATTGACAGAGGCTTTACTGTCATTTTTACTTATTTTTTTCTTTGGTTCCTTAACAGAGATGAAGAAAATGAGTCCTGGGTATGTGGTGTGACCTATCCAAGGTCACATTAAAATAAGACACAAAAGCATTGGCAGCTCAATTGGACCATCTTGGGTTTGGAACAGTCTTTCTCATAGGGCTTGTCACATGCTATCTTGGAATTTTCATATATGGCAGTACAGGTTAACGGGGGTTTGGGGTTTGAAGGTTTAGAATTTTAGCTTCGATTAAGTAATGTGTTTTATATGTCATTGTTTTTCACAGCTTTTTTAGTCTTCAGTTTAATTCATAAGGAATGTGGAATGTTTATTCTTTGTTAAGAGATCCAGCCTCTGGCACATCTTTAGTTTCCTGTATTTACTTTGTTCTTTCTTTATTCAGTCACCATTTTTTGAGCTCCTATTATGTACAAGGCAGCTTTGTGATATATGTAAATGTATCCAACATTGTTTTTATTTTCAAGGAATTCATTGTCTATTGGGGTAGATGGGTTCAGGGAAAGAAACAATCGAGTACCTCACTCAGGCCTGACTCTCCTTGTACTTACCCTAATGGAATAAAAACAGTCCTTAAGATGCCTTAGTTAAAGTTTGACTCAGAATAAGAAAGATATATAGTGATGGGCAAGATTCTTAACACCCTTTGTGCATTATATCTCAGAAATTTTTAATTTGGCTATTGTATGCAGTTGAGTGGGGGCTTTTGGATTTGTGTTGATTCCTGTTTGGGCCCAGTTAACATCTGGGATGTGGGGTTTTTAGGGTACACTTGCTGAAAAATCAAATGCTGCAGACATTGTACAATGAATAAAGGAAGGCAGTGGCAACAGATAGTGAGTGATCTTTGCCACTGCTTGGTTCAGATCTGTTACTGGGGCAAAGGGAGTCACTTCTGAAACAGGGACATGGTTTCTGTGGGTAGATAAGAGTGAGAAAGCATTAACATATGAGTAACTGTGGTATGTGGTAGTTTAAGGTGGATGACAGGAAAATCAATGAAGAATATACCAAACAGTGTTCCATGAGGTACTGATTCTGTGATGCATACTCTGATAAACCTTTGGACATGTCAATGTTCAGAAATTGGAAAAAGAATTAATAGAAGGAGCAAAGATAACAGTACCGGAAAGGTTGGGAAATACAGGTAAATGTGGAGTCTGAGAAGCCAAGTTTCAGGGAGTGGTGCATCCAGGAATGCCCATGAGATCAAGAGAATTGGGACTGAGGAATGCCTTTTGGATTAGAGAGCCATTGGTGCACTTAGAATCAGCTTTTGAGATCATCCAACTTTTGTTTTATGTTTCTTTTCTTTCCTTTGTTATCTATTGTACTTTTTTTTTTTTTTTACTTTCTATTGTATTTTTTTCTTTGCCATTTAGTTTGCTATACCCTCCTTTCCCCCATAGTTACCATGGATATGTTGTTCATATCCATGAGTTCTTTTTCCTTTTTGCTCAGTCCCTTCATCCTGTAAGCTGTCAGCCTGCTCTCTATGAACCTGGATCTTATTTTGCTTGTTAATTCAGTTTGTTCATTAATTCCACATATGGGTAAAATCATATGGTATTTCTCTTTCTCTGACTGGCTCATTCACTTAAAATAATGTTCTTCAGGTCCATCCATACTGTTGCAAAGGGTTACATTTTTTCTTCTTCTATTACTAAGTAGTATTCTACTGTGTAAATGTCCATAGTTGTTTTATCCAGTCACCTACTTGTCTTGCTTCCATGTCTTGGTGATTGTAAATAATGCTGCAATGAACACAGAGGTGCTCATATTCTTTTAAAATAGTGTTTTTGGGTTCCCCTGGATATATTCCCAATGTGGGAACCCTAGGTCAAAAGGCAGATACCTATTTATACTGCTTTCTACAGTGACTACTTCAATCTGCATTCCCACCATCAGTGCAGAAGGGTTCCCCTTTCTCCACATCCTCACCAGCACTTGCCGTTTGTTGATTTATTGATGACAGCCACTCTGATAGGTATGAGATAATATCTCATTGAGGGTTTGACTTTCATTTCTCTGATGATTAGTGATGTTGAACATCTTTTCATATATCTATTGGCCATCTGTAGGTCCTCTTTGGGGAAGTGTCTATTCAGGTCCTTTGCTCATTTTTCTCAATAGGCAAAAACTACAAGTGTTTCCTTAAGATCAGGAACAAGATAGGGATGTCTGTTTTCACCTCTCTTATTCAGCTTAGTACTGGGAGTCTTAGCCACAGCATCAGACAAGAAGAAGAAATAAAAGACATCAAAATTGGAAAGGAAGAAGTAAAAACTTCTTATCATTTGCAGATGATACAATACTTTATATGGAGAACCCCGAAGATTCCACCAAGAATCTACTAGAACTCATATATGAATTCCGCGAAGTAGCAGGATACAAAATTAATACCTGGAAATCAGTTGCATTTTTATATGCCAATAATGCACTAACAGAAAGGAAACTTAAGAAAACAATCCCATTCACAATTGTTTCACAAAGAATAAAATACCTAGGAATACACCTACCCTAGCATATAAAATAATTGTACTCAGAAAATTATAAGACACTGAAGAAAGAAAGATATAAATAATAGGAAGCATATACCATATTTGGTAAAAGGGAGAATTAACATCATTAAAATGCCCATATCACCCAAAGAAATTTGTAGATTCCATACAGTTCCTATCAAGATTCTAAAAATGTATATGGAACCACAAATGACAGCACATAGTTACAGCAATCTCAAGAAAGAAGAACAAAATTGGAGGAATCAGGCAACCTAGTATTAAACTCTACTATAGGGCTATTGCAATCAAAACTGCATGGTACTAGCATAAAAACAGACACATAAAAGTTTTTGCACACTAAGGGAAAACACCAACAAAATAAAAGACAACCCACATAGTGGGAGAACATTTCACTGATTCATCTGATAAGGAGTTAGTATCCAAAATTTGTGAAGAACTTATAAAAACTGAACACATAAAAAACAACCCAATTAAAAAATGGGCAATGGACCTTTGTGTTCTGTTTTAAAAGGTACTTAATATTAACAGTGTCCATAAATACATACAAAATATATTTTTGGTTAGTATATTTTATTACCTCAGCTCTTATTTCTTTCTTCATCAAATTGCTAGATCTTAAATAAAAGGAATTTCAAAGTATTTAAATAATAGTATTTCAATAAAGTTTGCTTCCCTTGTAATTTTATTTCCTGTGTTTAGTAACATCATTCTGAGAAAGCATCCATAGGCTTCATAGATTGCCAAAGAGGTCCATGGCACAAAAACTGTGCAGGACATCCTGTGTGTCCTGTACTTCTGGGTCCCCCATGCAGTGGCTTCATACAGGTACTAAACAGATATCTGATGAATGACTAAAGAATGGTATATGAATGAACATAGCTTTCCTCTCCAAGAGGAAAGATGTAATACAATTAAGTTTCAGCTGTCTTAGCTGCAATCATATTTTAGTAATGACTAGACAGTTTAAGCTGTGGTTCACTAGAATCTCCCTAAGGAGGCTCCTTTAATCACTGAGGAACAGTGTATGGTTGGAGTAAGAGCATGACCTCTAACCAGACTGCCTGAATTCAAAGCTTAAAACTCTATTTTACCTCCTAGATGAGTGTACCCAGATAAGATATTTTAACATTTTGGATGTAAGTTTCCTGTAAAATGGAATGATGATTTAAAAAAATATGAAAATTTTAGGCACATTATGATTATGATATATGCTTATGAAATAAAAGTAAATAAGATGCTTGAAGTGGTAAGAATTTGTATTAATACTTCTTTTATATTCCATATATTTTAAAGATTTTATTTATCATTTTTAGAAAGGAGAATGGAGGGAGAAAGATGGGGTGGGGTGGGGGTGGGGGGAGAAATATCAATGCATGGTTGCCTCTCTCATGCCCCCAACAGGCGACCTGGCCTACAACCCAGGCATGTGCCCTAACTGGGAATCAAACCAGCATCCCTTTGGTTCACAGGCCGACCCTCAATCCACTGAGCCACACCAGCCAGGGCACATTATGTGTGCTTATAAAATCTCATAGTTTTATAGCATTTAAAATATATGTTGGTTATAAAAGACCTTGCCTGCTGTTAAATTGTTGGCAATAGAGTTAAAACCATAGCTTTTCCTGGATTAACTTGCTAAGATGTGGGCTTACTTTGAAGAGTGTGAGGTGGGAACCTGGGAGCAATTTTCTGACAACTGTCGAATATGAGTGTACTTCCAACTTTATTAATAATCTTCCTTCTTAAGTAATTGTGTAATTGAAAAGGCCCTTTCATATAACCTTGTTCACCTAGTTCAAGCTATGTCCTAGTATATCTATACTGCTATACAAGTCTTGCTTTGAGTACATGTAGACCTTCACTTATACCATGATTATAGCAGTGACAATGGTATATTGTAATTGTTTATAGATTATGTATTTAAAAAAATAGAATGTGAGCTTCTTGTTACAGGTAGACTGAGTAGATAAATTTTTATCTTCAGTGAGTCCTTTAGTGTCTAATATATAGAGGGGGCATTTGGTAAATTTTGAGTGAATTATTTTATCTACAATACGACAAAATAGTTCTAACTACAGGCTTTCGTCTCTGCATTCAACTTTTTATATAAAGGTTTTTTAAAAATTTACATATGTTAAATTTAGGTGTGCCTGGTACACCTAACTTTAAGTCATAAGTCGGGAGTAACAATAAATTTTCTCCTTTTGGCAGAAACCTTCCTTCATTCCTTATGTAATGAATGTCTATTTCTGATAGTCACCCAGAAACTCCTCATAGTGCATGCCCCCCCCCGCCCCCCCGGGTTTCTTGCCATGCTAATGCACTTCCTTCTGCTTAGGCAGGATGTACATGCAGATGCCTCCCCAAATCCAGCAAGTATCCCTCTACTTGTATGGTCTGACATCTTTTTAGCTTTAACATTTTTTTACACTACTCTGAAAAGACTGAAGTTCTCTGGTCTATAACACGTTAACTGTTTAACTGTTATCAAATCATGTCTCTTTTCCTAAATGTAGAAATTTATTTAATTATTAATGTCAGCTGTTGTATTTTTTTTCCTTGTTTTGATCCAAAGCCATTTAAAATTGATTGATTGATTTTGCTGCCTCCTCTGAAACCCAGAGGGGTAAAACATTACAGTCCTCTTCTTTTCAAGAGACTGGGTTTTTCATGAACTTATTATTTTATTTTGATCTGTTTTGCTTTCCTTTCTGCTATTTATTGAGATTTGTATTGTAAGGGAGACAAAAGTTTTACCATTTTATGATCTCTGACTGAGCCTGAGAATTACACTGTCATAAAACAGATTAGCAGGAGAAAAGCATACAGAATTTTACATGTACATGGGGGTCCCCTTGGGAAAATGAAGACCCCAAAAAGGGGTTAGGCCTAAGTGTTTATATACTAGGTTGAACAAAGAGAGGCAGTGTGGAAAAGTAACTAAAATATAAGGGAGATAAGTTATTTGAACAAAGTCTGTTTTTACAGATGTTCCTTGGCCTTCATTCTCCATCTCTGGTGGTAAGAATATTTCTTTCCTCTTGGTATCAGAAGTGCATCTCTTACGTGGGAGTTTCCCTCCTGCTTCCAGGAAGGAAAAAAAAAAAAAAAAAAGGAAATCAGAGTACCCTTCTTACATATGATATTTTTCAAGTACCTTGGCTCCAAATAGATAATTCTTATGCCCAAGTTATGTATTTTGGGGTGGAATATTCTTCTCCCTTTCTGTATTTATCTGTAAGAGTAAATATCATAACACTTTTAGTAGAAAATAATTTGACCCTTATTTTTATTTGTTATATTGTCTTACTTGGTTTGCTTCTTATGCATTTTTAAGTTGAATTTTAATTTCAGTGTGGTAGGGTACAGTGGTGCAGAGCATATATTCTGAAGCTAGATAGCCTGGCTTTTGTGACCTTGTACAAGTCATTTAACCTTTCTGTGCCCTTGTTTCCTTATCAATAACACAGAGGTAATATTGGTATTTACTTCATAGGATTATTGTGATATTTATAGGAATATAAGTGAAGTGCTTAGAATGATTCCGCTTGCAAAAATATAAAACAAAACAAACAACCCCCCAAAAACACAACAAAAGAACACTGTATAAGTAGAATAATGTGGTATTCCTAGAGAATTACCTGCTGTGAAATCAAGCTAGCTTTTTTGAAAGCCAGTGAAGCAAGGCTACCTTTTTCTTCCCACGCTAACAGCACTGACCCCTCAACACTCTATCAGAACTTGTATTAAGAAGTGGAAACGTAGGTAGCAATGTTGGAGGAACTTGAAAGTCTTGGCCTGAATTGGCGAAATGGGTAGCAGGAGGGGATGAGGAGAAGGCTTTTGGAGGGTTGGGGACAGGGGCTGCTGAGGGCTATAGGAAAGGGATAAAAATAGACTTTTCCTAACTTTTGGAGGAAATGTCTCTGTCAGCCAGTCCTGGAGGGAAAATAAGGGGACAATATTCAACAAAGATCTAATTTTCTGGAGGTAAGTGTAGTTGGTCAAAATGTATATATTTTTTCCTCCTCTGTCCCCAACCCTGGTCCTCTCTCCTTCCCTTTCTCCTTTCCCTCATACTCCCCTACCTCTTGAGGTTTTTTTTTTTTTTTTTTTCTTTCAACATTCTCTTGGCCTTGGTATGTTTTACCCTCATTTCTGTAATACTTAGACTAAAATTTTGACAGATTAAAAAAAAATACAGCAATTATATAATTCATACAATTCTGATACTAGTAACAGATTTTGATTTTTTAAATGTAGAATGTTAAAGTACCTTAAGCTTAAATTACCTTTTAAGTGGCAGTTTGATGTATGAAAACATAATCTACTTTTCAGGTGATGAAAAATATGAGACCTACTCTTTGTATTTTAATTTAGTTCTGATAACAGTCTACCATCAATCAGACCAGTAAACTCTTTGTATTTAAAAAAAACATTTCATTAGTTGTCCTTTATTGATGGTTTAACTTTGTGAGATATCTTTTCCACATGGTCTGTAACTATTAATTTTTGATATCTTCATTTGTAGGTCACCTATTTATATAACTTATCTATACCACCTGGGCATGTAGCCATATTACTAATATCTGTTAATCCATGACTATTTTTAAGCAGTAATGTTAAGGGTATCAACAAGCCTTATTTATTGCTATTTTAAAACTGTTCAGAGTATTATAACCTTCAAACAACCTTTTCTAGCTTATTCGCTCAGTACATGTGACATGCAACAAAAGTGACTTTTGTCTTCTTATGGAAGTGAGCCAAATTGTTTGACATAATGACAGGTGGGATATTATTTAGATCTGCATTGGGTTCCACTGTGTCTTTGATCCCTCTGGGCTATATTCTGACTTGTATGTTCCTGATGGTCATGGTGACATCAGCCTCTTTTATTGAATTTGGAACATGCCTATGAGAGCAGCCTTATAAAGGTTTTAGCTGCAGAGTTAGCTTTTGCTTAAACATTTTATATATTAGTGTTTTATATAATTTGGTTTTATTAGCAGTACTAGAATTATATGTAGCATTTATCATGGTTTGGCTTTGTTTATTTTTGCATAGTATCCTACTGTGGGAAATACAACCCTTGTGCTTAAGGCTGTGAATATTTGTGCTTTTGGATTCCTTGGCCTTTTAAGACTTATAGTATGGAATGTCTTGGTATGTATTATTTGCAAATTGCCAAGCATGTAAGAAATTTCCACAGTTTAGACAAATTAATTCCTTGATAAATTAGAGGACCTTCTTTTACTTATTGGATATCTTTAAATTCTGAAGTATGGGAGTCTATTATTAGGCCAAGAAATGATGCAAAAGATTAGATTGATCTTAACTGAGGTATATGAAAATACTCTTTTTCCTTCCAGTCAACAAATTTTCTTTTAAATTATGGGCACTGTGTTATGTATGGCGAAGGTAGCAGTGAATCAGACAGATAAATCTCTATCCTCTTGAAACTTTGGTCTGAGACTTGTGTGTGATAGCTTGTGTCCAAGGTCTGTTGGGGCATACACCATGTTTATAAGATTTGACCAAAAACAAATTCTAAAGCAAGCTTGTAGTAATAATCAGTATGATCTATTGCTATAGGTTTTGTATATGACATCGGTAATAGGGGAGAAGGAGCTAATAGTATCTTTATTTTATAGGTAAGGGAACTAAGACTCAGAAAAATTAATATGCTCCACATCACAGAGCCCGTGTTGAGAATTTTAAAACTCCAGTCTATTTGTTGCCAGTTTATCATTGGCATTGTGAATCATTGTCTCTCAATATGGGTTTTAGACTAATAATGCTACTAACTTGTTTTTAAGAAGAAATAAGCCCTGATTGATGGCTCAGTGGATAGGTGGTGGCCTGTGAACCCAAAGGCCACTGGTTCAATTCCCCAATCAGGGCACATAACCAGGTTGCAAGCCAGGTCTCCACCCAGGTCCTTAGCTGGAGGCAGGTGAAAGGCAACCATACCTGATGCTTCCCTCCTTTTCTTCCTCCCTCCCTGCCCTTCTCTCTGAAAATAATGAATAAAATATTTTCATAAATAAATAAATAAATAAAACAAGAAATCAATGCATTTCAGTTTTAAACTTGGTGATTTGAATCATTAACAAAGAAATTATTATATTTGTAATTTGGTTTTTTGGTTTTTAGATGAATGAAGAATGGCCTGAGAATTTCATTTTTTAATTGTTTTTTATTTTTCAGTTACAATTGACAGATATTAGTTTTAGGTATACAACATGATGATTAGGGGTTTATATAACTTAAGAAGCAATAACCCAGAGAGTCTAGCACCCATCTGGCACCATACATAGTTATTGCAATATTATTTACTGTATTCCCTACGCTTAATCTCATCCTCTTTAACTAATCTTCCCCTACTGCCCCCCTACCCCAACTCCATCCCATCTGTCAATCATCGAAATGCTCTCTATGAGTTTATCTCTGTTTTGTTTATTTTGTGTTCAGGATTCCACCTATAAGTGAAACTATGTGGTATTTGTCTTTTTCTGTCTGATAAGACTTTACTTTTTTATGGCTGAGTAATACTCTGATGTACATATGTACAATCTCTTGTTTACCCATTTGTCTATCATTGGACACTTAACATTGCTCCCATATCTTAGCTATTGTAAATAACGCTGCAATGCAAAAAAGAAAAGGGAAAGAAGAAAGAAGAAATAAGCTGGAATGAACATAAGGATGCATATTTGTTTTCAAATTAGTATTTTGGGTTTCTTTGGATAAATACCCAGAAGTGGAATTGCTGGGTCCTTCTTTCTCCCTTATAGCCTCTGTGTCTATTTTGTCTGATAATGAGTATTACTTCTTCAGCTTTCTTTTGCTTCCATTTGTGTGAAAAAAAAATTTTTTTTCCATCTTTTTGCATTCAGCCTGTGTGTCTTTCTATCTGAAGTGGATCTATAGGCAGCATATGTATAGGTCTTGTTTTTTTAATCCATTCATCCATTCTATGTCTTTTGATTGGATCATTTAATCTATTTACATTTAAAGTAATTATTGATAGGTATGTGATTATTGCCATTTTATTATTCATATTTTAACCTTCTCCTGCCTTTAATATTTCTTATAATACTGCTCTGGTGGTAATGAAGTAATTTAGCTTTTTGTTGTCTGGGAAGCTCTTTATATGTCCTTCAGTTATAAATTATAGCTTTTCTGGGTAGAAAAATCTTGGTTGTAGGTCCTTCCTTTGAATAATTCATATCTATAAACTTTCTAAGAGAAATCAGCTTAAAGTCTTATGGGAGCTCCCTTGTAGGTTCAAACCTATGTTGTTCAAGGGTCAACTGTATATTATTGAAGGTAGAAAAAGACCTAAAAGAGTGACTATTGCAGGTGACTGGTCAGGCCTCTTAGGGTGCAGGAGGCAAAAACTTCTTTTGGGCTCTTTGGACACTTCCCCGGTACCATTGTGATGGCAGTTGCAAAGATGCCTCAGGGCTAGCTGCAGGGACTGTTGCAGCAGAAAGCTTTCTCTGGTTTCTTATACTTATTTATGCATAACTGTGGTCAAGAAAATACAGAGTGAATGATTAATATTTAGTTCTCAATTTCATTCAACTGCCAAACTCTTAGCACTGCAAAATAATCCAAGTCCACCACTGTGTGCTGGTTTTGGGTTCCAGGTAATAGAGTTAAAATGTAAAGTTATAGAAACATTGAAAGCTTTTAATGTACTGTGATGATAAAGAATGACTGTTGAGATAGAATCTCAGTCAATACAATTCCTGTATCCTCTTGTCTCCCATTGTTGTATTTGAGGCTGAAATAATCATCTGTAATAAGCATTTCAACAGAGATAATTTTAATAATGTAGGTAAGTAACTACTCAGGATTTTTAATACTGGTCAATATATAACATAATTTTCACTTTCCTGCATAAGAACATACTATACTTGAAGATAGATTTAAAAAAAAACTACCAATCCATAGAAAAATGCATTCTTCTGTTTCTAAAGTGTAATAATCATTTCTTATTTGATGGCTTCTACACTTAGAGGTGTGAGGTTCAGGGATAAAGGATGTGATTGTGGTTTGAGTAGATTAGGAAGGTGGTGTGTAATCAGTGGATAAATTCTGCAAGATTCTATAGGACTTGGCTCCACCCTCATTTCCTACCATTTCTTCCCTTGGTGCCAGCCACACTGGCCTTCTTGCTTACGTTGGACATGCTAGTCATGTTCCTTCCTTTGTTCCTTTTGCTTCCAGATGCTTTCGTGGCTTGCTTTCTTCTTTTGAGTCTTGGATGTCACCTTCTCAGTGAGGCATTCCTTTTCTTTGATATAATGTGCAATCTGCCTATACCTTGCTCCCTTCTCTGCATCTGTTTTTCTCCAATGATAATTATCATTATCAAACATACTCTATACATTTGACATAGTTATTTTTTAAATGTTTTTCTCACCTCACTAAAGTGTGAGATCTAAGAAGGCAGAGATTTTTTATCTCTGTGGCACTTTGTAGAATGGACTATACTAGAATGGAGCCTAGAGTGGTGGTGGCCTGTAATAGGTGTTCAGACAATTTTTTTGAATGAATGGATGTTTTTTTTTCTGTTTTTGTTTTTATATAATCATAGACCTGAGAAACTGGCTTCATTTGTTTTGCTAGTACTTTTTATTCATTGTATCTAATGAAGAGCCTGAAAATGAAAATATTTAAGATGTGCTTCCTTTTGAGCACTTAATGGAAAAAATATCATTATGCAGGCCCCATACCTGATTTTTCATGGACAGTAAGCATGTGAGGTTGTTGTGATGAAAAGCTGAAGAGCATATGGGCAGAGTGCTAGGATCTGGGAAGCAGATTCCCAGTGCCACTGTAAAAGGACCCCTTGTGGAAACGGTCCTCAGTTTTAATGGGCCCATTTTGCCTGCCACCAGGAATAACTCTTAATAACAGAGTTTGGTGGAAAGGAAAGGTATTCCGTTTGTTTAAAGGGTATGCAGATTTATATTAAAGGTACAATTGTGCTGTTAATTACCACTCCCTTTAAAAACACCCCAAAATATACAGTCCTGCTCGATTAGGCTAGCTTTAAAATAGACAAGCAACAGTTCACAGCTTGGCATTTCAGTTATAAATTCAGAGTTCCCCGCAGCTGCTATACCCAGTTAGGGAAGGATCTTGTACACACTCCCTCCCCAACTCTTATACCACATGTAATTCCCTATCTCTGTACAAGCTGTAGCTGTATGTCTTCCTTTTCCTCTCCTTTTATGCTCCCTTCCCCCAACCAGGTGAGTTCTCTGGGTCTTTCAGAGAGAGTCCGGGAGAGACAGAGAGAGACAGAGACCCTGTGTCTGCTGCCCTGTTTTAAGCCATATGTTGGCCTGTGATACAGGCTAACCAACCATAGCCACCTGTGAAATCTCCCTAGCCCTGTAAATTCTTTCATCACAATTCTATGGTCAAAAAGCCCCTACCATCTTCTTGGGGGAAGAGGTTTATCCAGTCATTTGCATAACCAAGACACTAGTTACCAGCCATAGATATGCAAAGTACCTCTCTCAGGAAAAAATGGCTGTGCTTCAGTTCCCAACCGCAATCCCCAAACTGCAAAAAGTGGGGGATTTTGGCTTTCTCCCACTCCTTAACACCACCCTTTTTTGGGTGGCTGGTTGCTCAGTTGATTTTTTGTTTGTAAAATCAGGCTGTTTATGTAACTAAAATCACTTCCAAGATTTATTGACTAGGGAGAACAGATTAAATGGAGAACATAGTCTAGTGAAAAAGTGAGGGGGGGCTTGTATTTATGACTTTATTTTTTATTTTGAAATGGTTGTGTTATTTATTGTCATTTCAGTTTTAAAGCTTATTTTATACATTAAAAAAAAAACTAACTAACTCAAAAGCATGGGTGCCTGCCTGTGAACCCAAAGGTTGCTGGTTTGATTCCTAGTCAAGGCACATAACCAGGTTGCAAGCCAGGTCTCCCGCCAGGTCCATAGCTGGAGGCAGGTGAAAGGCAACCATACATTGATGTTTCTCTCCCTTTCTTCCTCTCTCCCTGCCCTTCTCTTTAAAAAATAATGAATAAAATCTTAAATAAATAAAAAAATAAAACCCTCAAAACCCAGATTCTAATAGCAGTGCTGAAAATGGAGACACTCTATTTCCTTCTAAAAATCACATTTTTTACTCTACAAATTTTTTTTGATCAGTGCCTCTGAGATTTATTCTACCAGAATTATTATTTATGCTATATTTGGAATTGATAAAATTAAAAACTATTCAAGGAAATACAGCTCCCCTTACCTTAGGATTTGAACAGTAGTAGATTTTTAAGGTTTCATAATTAAATGAATAATTCTCTAGGACCTCATTTAAGAAAGGGAATAGTATGGCGGGCTTTTCTCCATCGGCCTCTCTCAGAGTATACCGTACCAGAGTATATACATTGCAATCTTGAACCATTGCCCAGAAAAAAAAAAAAAAAAAAAAAAAAAAAAGCAAGGGAATGATAATTAACTACAAATGAAACTATGTTGTATTTAATAATATTATTTTAATAATGAGATTTTCAGCCTGCCTCACATTCCAAGAAAACAAGTTCTTATAAATTACATATTTTCAGATGTAGTTCTCTTATTGCTTTCATAAGGAAACTGGACATGAGAACATGTTTAATGGACATTAACATCAGCAGCTTGAACTAAAATGAAGAACCTTTAAAACAGCTTTAAGATATGTGACTGTCCCCGTTCTTATGGACAGAGTGGATGAAGGATTGGAAGATCTACAGTAGAGTTCTTTTAGGTGCACATTAGGTGCACATTAGATGCACAATTAGGCTTATATAACAGTATGCAAACCAGATTCTTTTTCTTTTGAGAGTGTTGATCTCTACTTGGAGTCATAAGTTCAGACTTTGATGCTTCCACTCCACATACCTCCCCTTACTCCAAATCCCTTTACAGTGATACTGAATGTGGTAGTTGGAAATCTTCCTGAATATGTTTGGTAGTTTGATACTCACTATCTTTCAAGATGTTCAGCTTACTTTCAGCAACAGCTCTGTTTGAAAGCTTCCACTTTCAACTTTCATGCAGCTGTATTTGAAAGCTCTGCCTATGCTCATAATAAATCTACCTGCCTTTCCTATGGAATAAGAAAAAATTAAACCTCCCTTCTATTTTAGTTTTTTCTAGATACGATAATAATTATTGTGGTCTCATCATTTCAAGTTAATTACCCCTGGCCTTTTTTACAGCATTCCCCAGTTTTTGTTTGTTTGTTTGTTTTAATTTTTATTGTTGTTGTATTACATTTGCGTTCCCCAGTTTTGATTTTGAGCCTGCCAATACCATCTTGATCTCTACATGAAACCTGGTCCAGTTGGGGCAGGCCTTGCTTTTGGTGTGGCACCCTCACTTAGTCCATAAACCAGGTCCTACTCATCAGCCTGGAGTGGGTAGAGTAGCTATTCTCCTCCTTTTGGAAACTATCTCTGTCCATGTATAGCTATGATGACATTTCTTCTTTGGCTAATCACTATCATATCATACTGTTGACATGGTGAACCTAGGTAATTATAATCTGTTTTGTTTTCTTTGTTCTACTTGTATACCAGTGAATTTACACCATAATCATCCTATTCATGATGCTTTTTGTTTTTATTTCTCTGTGAGGATGTGAAAAATTATGAAAAATTAAAAATTATAATTTTTGTACTTGCTAATTTATTGAAAAATCAAAGAGCCCTAATTCTTATGAAATGCCTCAGCCTCATGTTGACTTAAATTGTGTGTGTGTGTGTTCTTGGGATTTAATTATACTTATCTTTATGTGTTATTTTTAATTCTGTTTCATCATGACCAGATACGGAAACTTTATTTTCAAAAAGAGTTCCTAGAAGATCATTATTTTTAAAGATTGTAGAATGTTAATATATATTTTATGATGCGATAAAAAACTTTCTTAACATTTTGGGCAGTAATGAATATGTATAATAATGTTTTAGGATAAAGTAAAAAATATTTTGTAAAGATTCTTTAATTTTAGAAATTATTCTTCAACAATATGTTGTCATTTTAAAAAAGAAGTATAACAGGATGCATCAGCTGCAAGGAGCAAAATAACCTAAGTTAAAAGCCCTCTCTAAACAATGAAAAGTCTATCAACTTACATAACAGGAAATCTGGGCAAAGGGCCAGGTCAGCAGTGTTAATGTAGACAGAAGTTCCTTCCATCTTTTTGGCCTGGCAGCCTTACCACATTAGCTTGCTTTTAGGGCAAGTTCCCGCATAATCACAAAATGGTTGCTATAGCTCCAGACATCCAGGTTTTCTTCCATGACTGTATTATTAGAGGGAAAACCTTTTCCTGGTGTTTCCTCATGTCTTCTTGGCCAGGGAAATAGAATTATCATAATTGGCTTACAGCAATTATGATTTTACCTTCTTGTGCTGACCTTGTGTTTCCTGACCACACAGCAGAGTGAAGACCAGAACAGATTTAGGACTCTAGTGGCAGCAAGGAAGGGGTGTGGGGTGGAGACTGTTGTTCATAAAATTTTTAGATAACAAAGACATTTTAGTTCCTCGAAAGCACCATATTCTCTCTTGCTTCTAGGCCTTTTTCATTGCCGCCTAGAATTTTTCCTTCTATGCTGAACAATTTTCTTTATATCTTTTAACTACCAGCTTAGATAGAACTTCTCTGGGGAAGACTGTTTATATATCAGGAAAAAACAAAAAGAAGTCTTTAAGGCAAAAATCACTGCTGGGAGGAGATACTCTAAATTATTTGCATCTTGCAACCTGGTATCAAACTTTAAAGCAGAAGTTGACCTAACTGAAAGGGGAAGTTGACAAACTAATCATAGTAAGAGATTTTAGCCCACTTCCTTTATAAATGCTATAAGCCAACAATAAAAAATAAATAATCAGCATCATTAACTCACTTAAGCTAAGTAACATATCATGTGGTTTGATATATATTTAGGTGAAGTTACATAGTATCAGCCTTATACATATTCTTCCAAGGAATATGGAAGGAGAGAATGTTCCCCAACTCATTTTATGAAGCAGCATAACATCTATAGAATAAATCAACAAGAGTATTAAGAGAAAGGTACATTACAGACCAATCTTAAGAGTTTTCACACAAAAAATTTGTAAACAAAATAACTGCAAACCAAAGCCCATACTATATAATGAGGATAATACATTACAAATTAATTGAATTTCATAAATATAAGTATATAACATTTTTAAATCAATTAGTGTATTTTACCACATTACTTGTATTTAAGTTTTTTATTGTTTTTATGAGGTCTATCCTGAAAGTATCAGGTGCAAACTATTTTAAGTATATTGATGCATTGGCTCAATACTTTCGAGACAAACCTTGTATGTTGTTATTGTCTCAGTTTTTCCCTGTATGCCCTCCTCTACCCAGCCCACCCTCCATTGCCACAGTCAATCCCCACACCATTGTCCATGTCCACGAGTCATTTATACATGTTCTTTGACTAGTCCCATCCCCTGTGCCTTTCTTTCCACCATTATCCCCACCCCTTGCCCCCATTGCTGTTAGTCTATTCCTTGTTTCCATGCCCTTGGTTTTATTTTGTTTGTTAGTTTATTTTGTTAATTAGATTCCTCTTATAAGTGAGATTATATGGTATTTTTCACCAACTGGCTTATTTCACTTAGCATAACATTTCCATTTCCATCCATGGTGTCCTTCTTTCTTTCTGCTGTGTAGATTGTGTAAATATATCAAAGTTTTTTTAATTTTTAATTTTATTTATGAATTTTATTTTATTGTTGTATGACATTCAACCCACTCCACCCGCTCTGCTACACCCACCCCCCGCCAAAGTCAATCCCACTTGTTGTCCATGTCCATGGGTCATCCATGCTAGTTCCTTGACTAAACTGCTCCCCTTCTTTGCCTCCTTTCCCCTCCCCTCACCTCTTCCCTCTGCACACTAAAGGTCTGTTCCTTGTATTCATGTCTCTGGTTCTGTTTTACTTATTTGTTTGTTTTGTTCATTAGTGTCCTGTAATGGGTGAGATCATATGATATTTGTCTTTCACTAACTGACTTATTTTACTAAGTATAATACTCTACAGTTCCATCCATATTGTCACAAAAGGTAGGAGCTGCTTCTTTCTTTCTGCTGTGTAGTATTCCATTGTGTAAATGCACCAAAGTTTTTTTTTATCATTCATCCACAGATGAGCACTTCAGCTGTTTCTAGCACTTGGCTATTGTAAATAGCACTGCTATGAACATTGGGGTGCATAGGTTCTTCTGAATTGGTGTTTCAGGGTTCTTAGGGTATAATCCTAGTAGTAGAATTACTGGATGAAAAGACAGCTCCATTTTTAGTTATTAGAGGAAATTCCAGACTGTTTTCCATAGTGGCAGCACCAGCCTGCATTCCCACCAGCGGTGCACCAGGGTTCCCTTTTCCCCACATCCTTGCCAACACTTGTTGTCTGTTGATTTGTTGATGATTGCCATTCTGACAGGTGTGAGGTGGTATCTTATTGTGGTTTTACTTTTCATCTCTCTGATGGCTAGTGATGTTGAGCATTCTTTCATATGCCTCTGGGCCCTTTGTATGTCTTCCTCAGAGAGTTGTCTGTTCAGATCCTTTGCCCAGAGGACTGTCTGTCTCCCTGGTGTTGAGTCACAATTAGTTCTTTATATATTTTGGAGATCAAACCTTTGTCTGAGGTATCATTGGCAAATATGTTTTCCCATACAGTAGGTTCCCTTTTAATTTTGCTGGTGTTTTCTTTAATTGAACAGAAACTTTTCAATTTGATGTAGTCCCATTTGTTTATTTGTTCCTTTATTTCCTTTGCCCTTGGAGAACTATCAATGAAAATATTTCTGCATAGGCTATCTGAAATTTTACTGCCTATGTTTTCCTCTAGGACTTTTAGGGTGTCATGGCTTATGTTTTAAGTGCTTTATCCATCTTGAGTTTATTCTTGTTTAAGTTGGTGGTCTAGTTTTATTATTTTGTATCTCCCTGTCCAGTTCTCCCAACACCACTTGTTGAAGAGGCTATTTTTAACCCTATTTTATGTTCCTTCTCCCTTTGTCAAATATTAATTGACCATAGATTCCTGGGTTTATTTCTGGGCTCTCTATTCTGTTCCATTGATCTATGTCTATATATGTCTATTCTTATGCCAGTACCAGATTGTTTTGATTATATTGTTTTGATTATTGTAGCCTTGTAGTATAGTTTGATATCTGGTATTATGATTCTTCCTACTTTGTTCTTCTTTCTCAAGATTGCTATGGCTATCTGTGGTCATTTTTGGTTCCATAGGAGTTTTTGACGTATTTTTTCTACATCTGTGAAATATGTCATTGGTGTTTTAATTGGGGTTGCATTGAATCGATATATTATTGGTAGGAAATTACAAAAGGCCAAATCTAAAGAAAGTAATACTCTATACTTTATATCAGAAGTAGGAGGATACAGTATCAGTAAAATGTAAATTCTTCCCTAATTCACTTATATATTTATATACAGTCCCAGCAGGGGTGTGTATGTGGGATTGCTTGTATATAAATTAAGCTGATTCTAAAATTTATGTGTAAATGCAAAGCAAGAAGAACAGCCAACACAACAAACAAAAAAGAAAAAAGAAAAGGAAGAAAAATAGCCAGTACACTCTTGAAAAAAACATAGCATGGTGGGAGGAATGAATGGCTTAATTGGTTATTAAAGTTAACTTTAGGTCATATTAATCAAAACACTGAGACTTTTCCCTGATAGAAACAAACAGCCTAATAGAACACAGAATTAAGGAACATGGGGAAAGATTCATCTTTTCAGAAAATGATATGTCAATTGCCCGACCATGTGGAAAAAATCTTATACCATATACAATTGTAGGTTGATTACAGATCTGAATGCAAAAGGCAAAAAGTAATCTTCTAGATCATCATATAGTGAGATATTTTCATAACCTGAAGGTAGGGAATGATTTTTTTTTAAATAGGATATAAAAAGCTTATCAGCCCAGGCCAGGTAGCTTAGTCGGTTGGAGCAATGTTCCCTATACCTAAAGGTTTTGGGTTCAATCCTCCATCAGGGTACATACCTCAATTGTAGATTTGATCCCTGGTTGGGGTGTGTGTGGGAGGCAACCCATTAATGTTTCTCACATTGATATTTCTTTCTCTCTCCCTTATATCAATAAATACATCCTCAGGTGAGGATTAAGGGAAAAAAAAAAAGAGTTTACCAGATTAGTTGTTTGGTCTTTACAGTTTGAATTTGCTCTTGACTGTTGGCTTTCAGAGAATAAGCAAATCAACATTTGTAAGTATGAAGAATAATCATGACTTACAGGATACTAGTTTTAATAGTTTTTATACTATACATTTTAGTGTTGTGTTTTGGTGTAAATACAGTTGGTATAAGTATTTTGTGAACATTGACATGATTGCATCTAAAAGTATCTGGATGGAAGTTCAGTTATCAAACTTTTGTATCCAGTTTTCTAAAAGTAGAAGTAGTTTGCCAGGTGGAATATTCTTTACATTTTGGAAAATAATTCAACATATATAGTCTTATTTTGTATGATTTTATTTTTAATTTTTTTATTGTTTAGTTACAGTTGTCCCAATTTTTCTGCCATTGCTCAGTGCGCCATCCCCACCCCCAAACCCCACTCCCAGATCAATCCCCACCCCGTTGTCCATGTCCTTGGTTCCTTTATATTTGTTCCTTGACTAGGCCCTTTCCCCTCTTTCCCTCCTTTCCCCGTTTCCCTCTGGTTACTATCAATTTGTTCCTTATTTCCATGTCTGTGGCTCTATTTTGTTCATTTGTTTGTTTTGATCATTAGGTTCCACTTATAAGTGGGATGATATGATAATTCCTCTTTCATAGCCTGGCTTATTTCTCTTACCATAATACTCTCCAGTTCCATCTATACTGTTGCAAAGGATAGGAGTTCCTTCTTTCTGCTGCATACTATTCCATTGTGTAAATGTACCACAGTTTTCTGATACACTCCTTTACTGATGGGTACTTAGGCTGTTTCTAGCATTTGTTATTGTAAATAATGCTGCTATGAACATTGGTGTTGAGCATCCTTTCATATGTCTATGGCCTTATATCCTTCTTAGAGAAGTGTATGTTTAGGTCATTTGCCCATTTTATGATTGTATTGTCTTCCTGGTGTTTATTTTATTTTAGTTTTTTTGAGGTGTGTGTGTGTGTGTGTGTGTGTATGTGGTTTTTTTTTTTTTTTTTAATATTTTATTCATTATTTTTAGAGAGAAGGGCAGGGAGGAAGGAAGAAAGGGAAAGAAACATCAATGAATGATTGCCTTTCACCTGCCTCCAGCTATGGACCTGGCTGGAAACCTGGCTTGCAACCTGGTTATGTACTCTGACTGGGAATCGAACCAGTGACCTTTGGATTCACAGACTGATAACCTATCCACTGAGTCACCAGTCAGGGCTTCCTAGTATTTAATCGTATGAGTTCTTTATATATTTTGGAACTCAAATCCTTGTTTGGGGTATCATTGGCAAACATGTTTTCCCATATGGTTAGTTCCCTTTTCATTTTGCTGATGTTTTCTTTAGCCATGCAGAAGCCTTTTAATTTTATGTAGTCCCATTTGTTTATTCTTTCCTTTATACCCCTTGCCATAGGAGAAAATCAGCAAAAATATTGCTACATAGGATACCTGAAAATTTACTGTCTATGTTTTCCTTTAGGACTTTTATGGTGGCACTGCTTACATTTAAGTCTTTTTTTTTTTTACATCTTGAGTTTATTCTGGTCTATGGTGTAAGTTGGTGGTCTAGTTTCATTTCTTTGCGTGTACCTGTCCAGATCTCCCAATACTGTTTGTTGAAGAGGCTATTTTTACTCCATTTTATGCTCCAGACACCTTTGTTATCTAGTAATTGACCATTGACACTTGGGTTTATTTCTGGGCTCTGTTCTGTTCTGTTCTGTTGATCTATGTGTCTCTCCTATGCCAGTACCAAACTATTTTGGTTACAGTAGCCTTGTAATATAATTTGGTAACAGGTATTGTGATCCCTCCTAGTTGGTTCTTCTTTCTCAAAATTGCTGCAGCTATTTGGGGTTGTTTATGGTTGTTCTAATTTTGTGAAATATGTCATTGGTATGTTAATAAAGATTGCATTGAATCTATTGGTTGCTTTGGGAAGTATGGACATTTTAATGATGTTAATTCTTCCAATGCATGAACATGGTATATGCTTACATTTGTTTTTATCTTTCTTCATTTCTTTCTTCAGTGTTCTATAGTTTTCTAAATGTAGGTCTTTTACCTCCTTGGTTAAGGTTATTCCTAGGTACTCTATTTTTCTTGTTGCTATAGCAAATGGGATTTTCTCCCTAGTTTCTGTTTCTGATGTTTCATTGTTGGTGTACAAAACTGCCTTCAATATATGAATATTGACTTTGTATCCCACCATTTTGCCAAATTCACTTATTGGGTTGAGTCATTATTTTGGTGGAGCCTGTAGGCTTTTCTATATACACTTTCATGTCATCTGCAAACATATGGTTTTACTTCCTCCTTCCCAGTTTTGGATGCCTTTTATTTCTTTCTCTTGTCTGGTTGCTATGGCTAGAATGATTGCTGTGGCTAGAAGTTCCAATACTATATCAAATAGAAGTGGCGAAAGTAGACACCCTTGTCTTGTTCCTGATTTTTGAGGGAAAGTTTTAGTTTGTGCCCTTTGAGCATGATGTTGGCTGTAGGTTTCTTTTTTTCTTTTTTCTTTTTTTTAATTTTATTGATGAATGTATTACATCCATCCCCTGTAGGTTTTTTATATATGGCCTTTGTTATGTTGATGTATGCTTCTTTTATTCCCACTTTGCTGAGTTTTTTTATTATAAAAGGGTGCTATACTTTATCAAATGCTTTTTCAGTATCTGTTGATATGATCATGTGATTTGTGCCTTTCATTTTATTTATGTGCTGAATATTTATTGATTTGCAAATATTATATTATCCTTGCATCCCTGGAATGAATCCCACTTGATCATGACAGATGAAGTTTATGGAGGATTTTAGCATCTGTGTTCCTCAGCAATGTTGGCCTATAGTTTTCTTTCTTTGTTGTGTCTTGACCTAGTTTTGGAATTAGGATAATACTGGCCTCATGAAAGAAGTTTGGGAGTCTTCCCTCTTTTTGAATTTTTTTGTAATAGTTTGAGGAAAATAGGAATTAGGTCTTCCCTAAATGTTTGGTAAAAATTTGTGTGTGAGTCCACTTTTGTGTGCTGACAGTTTTTTTAACATTGCTTCAATTTCATTAGTTGTTATTTGTCTGTTAGGCTTTCTGCTTCTTATTTCAGTCTAGGAGATGGTATGTGTTTAGAAATTTGTCCATTTCACCCAAGTTGTCCAATTTCTTGGCATATACTTGTTTATAGTAATTTATGATAATCCTTTGTATTTCTGTGGTATTGGTTGTAATTTCTCCTGTCTCATTCCTGATTTTATTTATTTGGGCCCTCTCTTTTTCTCAGTCTAGTTAAAGGCTTTTTGATTTTGTTTATCTTTTTAAAGAACCAGCTCCTAGATTTATTGATCTTTTGAATTTTGCCTCTAGTCTCTTTGTCATTTACTTTTGCTCTAATTTTGATGATTTCTTTCCTTTTTCTCACTCTTGGCTTTGTTTGTTGATGTTCCTCTAATTCTTGTGGATGTAGTGTTAAGTTGTTTATTTGAAATTTTTAAATCTTTTTTTAGGTAGGCCTTTATTGCTATGAACTTCCCTCTCAGGGCTGCTTTTTCTGTGTCCTATAGGTTTTGGGCTATTGTGTGTTCATTTTCATTTTTTTCCAGATAGTTTTTAATTTTTTCTTTGATCTTATTATTAACCCATTCATTATTTAATAACATGTTATTTGTAGTCCATGAATGTTTTTGATTTTTTTCTTTGAGGTTGGTTTCTTGTTTTAAAGTTATGGTGATCTAAGAATATGCTTTATATGATTTCAATTTTCTTGAATTTGTTGAGGTATGTTTTGTGCCCTACCATGTGTTCTATTTTTGAGAATGTTCCTTGTGTGTATTTGAAAAGTATTTATTTTTCTTCTTTGGTGTGAAAGGTTCTGTATATAACAATTAAATCCATTTGCTGTAGAGTGTCATTCAATGCCACAATATACTTGTTGATTTTTTTTTGTAACGTTATCCATTTTTGACAATGAGACGTTAAAATCCCCCACTTTAAGTGTGTAGCTGTCAATATCTTTCGTCAAGTCTTCTAAGATTTTCCTTATATATTTGGGTGCCCCTGCATTGGTGCATATATGTTTACCATGATGATATTTTCTTGATGGATTCCTCCCTTAAGTATTATGAAGTATCCTTCTCTGTCTCTTTATTGCCTTTGTCTTGAAATTATTTTTTTCTGATATAAGTATTGCTACTCTGGCTTTTTTTCTCATATCCAATTCTTTGGAATATTTTTTCCATCCCTTCACTTTCAGTCTGTGTAGAACTTTTGTTTGAGATGGGTCTTTTGTAGACAGCATATATATAGGTCATGTTTTCTTATCCATTCAGCTACCCTATGTCTTTTGATTGGAGCATTAAATCCACTTATATTTAAGGTTATTATTGGTAGGTACTTATTCATTGCCCTTTTCGTCTTTGTACCTCTGCCCCCTTCCTGTTTCCTCTCTTTTTCTTCATCTTTTTAAAGCAGTCTCTTTAGCATCTCTTGCAATGCTGGTTTGGTAAAGATATATTCTTTTAGCCCTCTTTTGTCTGGGGACCTTCTTATTATGCTTTGTATTTTGATTGAGAGTCTTCCTGGGTAGAGTAGTCTTGGTTGCAGGCCTTGATATTTTTTGCTTGGAGTATATTTTGCCTTTCTTTTTTTTTTTTCCAGCTTGTAATGTTTATGTTGAAAAATCAGCCTATAGCCTTATCTGAATTCCTGTGTACATTATTAGCTATTTCTCCCTTCCTGTCTTTAAGTTTTTTCTCTTTGTCTTTGAATTTTGCCATTTTAATTATGATGTGTCTTGGAGTGGGCCTCTTTGGGTTCATCTTCATTAGGACCCTCTGTGCTTCCTAGACTTGTGTGTCTTTTTCTGTCATAAAGTTAGGGAAGTTTTCCATTATTATTTTATCCAACAAGTCTTCTATCCCTTGCTCCTCTTTTGCTTCTTCTGGTATTCCTGTGGTGCAGGTATTATTATATTTCATGCTATCTTGGAGAAGCTCCCTTATCGCCTTTTCATTTTTTTGAGTTGTTTTTTGTTTTGTCCCTCTGGGAATATTTTTCTTTGTCATTCAGCTCACTGATTCCATCCTCTGCTTTGCCTTATATGTTTTTCCTCCTGTCTCCTGTTTTCTTCATTTCAGATTTTGTATTTTTCATATTCTGTGGCTCTTATAGATATTTTCTATGTCCTTTTTAATGCTGGTATTTCACAGTCAATTCTTTGCAGCTTCTTTGTAGTTCTTTGCACTTCTTACTGAGCTCCTTGAGCATCCTTATAACCATTATTTTAAACTCACTTTCTGGTATTTTGCTTGTCTCAACTTGGTTTAGCACTCTTTCTGGGGATCCATCCTTTTGTTTTGATTGGGGTTTGTTTCTTTTTCTTCACAATTTAGGTGATTCTTCTTGTTTGTTTTTGCATATTAGATTGGTCTTCTTCCTCCCTGTCTTTGTGATATGATATTCTGTGTTAGGAGATGTTTGGGACTCAGTGGTACATTCTCCTTAGTTCCTTGGTTTGATGCTCTTACCTGGACTTGTATGCCATTTATATGCACTTTCTGGTTGTAAATTGGGTTTTGGTTTCGTTGTGTCAGTCTTTGGTGGGTCCTTCAGTCCACATGGCTGACTGAGAGTCACTTTGCCCACCATGTCTTGTATTCTGTTGTACAGGTGCTGCCTGAACAAAACCAAACAGCCCAGAGAACAAACTCATACCTGACAAAATGATTACCACCCCTTTATCAACAAAAAATAAGTCAATATTAATAGAGGTGTAAAGAAATTGATAGAATAAAAGAAAGGAAAACTGAATATGAGATGATGGAAAGATAAGTGATTTTGTGAGTGAGGAGGAATAATAAGAGTAGGGGATAGAGACAAGGCAAAGCGAGAAAGTAAAATTCAAATTTTAAATAAAAAAGGGAGGAGGGAAGTCAGAATCAAGTAAGCAAAGGGATCATATAGTATTAGGTTTAAACTGAAAAGTAAAATGGAGTGTGGGTGTGTGTGTGGGTGTGCGCACACGCATTTTGAAAGAAAATCAAGAAAGTTTATGTGTATATATATATATATATATATATATATATATATATATATATAAAATAATAATAGGGGCCTAACTGGGGGAAAAGATCCACCACAGAACTATCAACAACAAATGAGCTATGCTTTATACATGTGGGATGGGAATTAGGAAAAAAGAAAGAAAAGTTTAAGAGATGTTTATAGGAAAGAGAAGTTATTTTGTGATGATAGAAGGAGAAAGAATACAGAAAGTGAGGAATGGAGACAAGGCTAATACACGAAAAATGAACATTTAAAATGAAAAACAGAAAGGACAGGAGTAAGGCAAAATGGAGTAGGTGAGGAATATAGTAAAATTTGAGATTGAAAATATAAAAACAGTGACTATCTAGAAATAAGATTAAAGATATGCCACAACCACCACCTACCTACCTTACTTGCAATTAATGAGCAAAGTTTGGTAAAGGTGGAGAAAGAATAGAACATAGAATGGGAACAAGAATGTGGGGTAACTAATGACAATCACAAATGGTTTTGAAAGGCTGGATTTGGGAGGAATGGTAAGAGTACAGAATAGAAACAAGTCCTAGCAAGAGAGAAAATAGAATTTAAATTCAAAATAAGAAGAGAAACGAAGAAGGTAAAATGGAGTAAGAGAAGGGAAGAGCAAAATAGGAAATTTGAAATAAACTATACTTTAAAACATGGTGATGTGTTAGGCTCAAACAAGAAAGGCAATATATGATTTAAAGGCCTATGTAGGGGAAAACATAGCACCTTGTTGGGCCTGTCTGTTCTCTGTGCTGTGCTGGGTTTGGTAGATCATGGCTTGAGGGTGTTATGTCCTGGTGTCTGGCACAGGGTCTTTTCAGAGCTTTTCCTTCTTTCCCCTGAGAAAATGCTCCCAGCAGGATACTTCTGATCGTGGTCTCACTGATTTCCTGTGCCTGGAATCCCACCAATGAGGGGTGGGGTTATCTGTCTGTGAGGGCATCTATCTGGCTGCAGCAAACCTCAGGCATTCAGTTCCAGTTTCCCAGTCCAGAGACTGTTGCTGTGCAGGAGGTTTGGCCAGAATTCTCCATGCTGAATAGTCTTCTCACAAGCCATGGTGCATTGGGTCCTTCTGCTATGCCTATCTGCACAGGTGTGTGACCCCTGGTCCCTGCCAAGCCTTAGGTCTCACCTCAGCTCCCTTTTTAAAAGTGTGTCTGTGTGGCCTTCCATGCTGTAGCACCAGTTTCTGGGTGCCCTGTTGTCTATGTGGTCCCCCTACCCCAAAATCACAGCCTTTCTTAGTCATGGCTGGCTACTGCCTTCCAGAACCTCTGACACTTTTATATGAAGTTTCTCACTGGATCTTTCCCTGATGCTCCTGAGGAAAGCTCTGCAGTTATACAGCAACACAGGGCAGTGGCAGGGCAGGGCACTGACCCTGCACCCTCCAGAGTTCTTCAGCCTTGGGCTGGCCTGCTTCTGCTACACTCTTTGGGGCCTACACCTCCAGGCCTTCTCTCTGCCTGGTGGCCCCAGGCTCCTGAGCTTCTCCTATACTGTGCAGCCAGAAGGGCTGGGCTGGGCAGCCGTGGAGGCTCAATTTAGAAAGCATGGGCCACTTGCTCCCGGGGGCCCTACAGGTGGGTCAGTTCTTGCCCACTCCTGTTTAGTCCCTGTACTCTCACCTGAGTTTGTGCTCATTCAAAGATGCTCTCACTCACTCTTTGCTCTGTGTTTGGATTCCCAGTTCAGGACAAGATGAGAGCAAGTGGATGGGGCTTTTAGCTCCTCTGCTGCCATCTTCAAAATCTTCTAAAAGGGCTGCTTAAACATGTGAATGACTTGAATGTAATTGAGTTTAAATAAAATTATGCCAGGTAACTGGCTATTTTAGAGGAACTGCATGCTATGTTTGCTTTACAAAGGAAAAATCTCTCTGGGGCCCCAATAAATCATTCCCTCTTTCTCACTCCTCCAGGTCATTGTTTCATAAAATTAGAATGTTTGAGTTTAGAAGGCTACTCTAAGACCTTTGTACTCAGATTTTAATGCAACTCAACTATTCAAGTTAATCTAAAGAGAATTGCCCATAGTCTTGTGTTCTGGTGGATATATCAAATGTCAGTTTCAATAAGAATATAATCTAGGGTGTGAATTGGGTATTGGTTTTAGTGTATATTCAGACTGCTTCTGCCTTTTTAGTGTTGGAATTTTTCCAAACATAACTAAAATACGAAATTTGTACTTAAGATAGATTTTACTAATTTTTATATGTTTTCAAGCATGCATCTGTGTAGCACATACTCCTGAGTATATACAAGAAGAAAAAATACTTTTGCTTCACTATAAAACTAATTCCTCAAATCACCATTTAATGTAAGTAATGTGATAAATTTAGGGAGGATACTTTTAGTGTTGTTATAACTACCCACATTTCTTTATCACTCTCCTCCAACAATTCAAAAAATTGTATCAGAAAATGAGCAGGCTAGTGCTATTCTAGTCAACTATTTTATTACATGTAATATGATGAAAAATGTGAAAAAAATATTGAAATGAATTTCAGGAAATAATTATGTAAATTATTAAAGTTGATTCAAGAAAATCTAAGTAGACTACTAACAGAAGACCAAGTAACAATAATATATGTATATACACAAAATACTCTTATTCTAATGTTTTTATAAGCCTTATAAAAAAATATCTATGTGAAATTATCAACAGACATGTTTAGCCACGAAACGCTTGAGGTGTTCCTACTAAAAATGATCTGTCCTATATTTGCTTTGACAATGTGCTACACATAAAGGCAGATTTATTTTTTATCTCATACATAAGCAACCAAGCTATAAATATAATGTGAGTAGCATATGTAATTAAAAAATTTCTAATAGCCACATAAAAGCAAAAAGAAAGTGAAAAATTAATTTTAATAGAAAATGTTATTTAATCTAGGATATCCAAAATATTTTTAAACATGTGGCAGTAGCCATGTTTCAAGTATTCATTTACCTCAAGTAGTTAGTGACTTGTATTTTGTTGAGCTCAAGTGTAAGCTACTTGGTGCAGTGCTACACTGCTTACCCTGTCTACAGTGCTGGGGGGCTCCTAATGCTATGGCCTTGGTTTTCTCTAGCTCCATCTCCATTTAATCAAGGCATTAAGGCTGCTGACATAAAAATATGGAGAGGAATTCGTAAGATTTTATGAAGTATATTCAGATTCTTTTTTGGGTTATATTTCTTGAATTAACAGAGATTTGTGGGAGATCTGTTGTGTCACAGAAACAAAGAATGTTGGCTATTAGACATTAAAAAGGTCTAACTTGTGAAACCAGGCTAGCCAGCTATAGTGTAAAAGTGATCACATTTATGCGTGTTAAAACTTTTCTACTTAGGAACACTTAAAAAAAAGGTTTTATTTATTTTTAGAGATAAGAGAAGGGAGGAAGAGAAGAAGAGAAACACTGATGAAAGAGAGAAACATCGACCCATTGCATCTCGAATGTGTCATGAGCAGGGACTGAACCTGCAACCCAGGCATATGCCCTGACCAGAAATCAAACCCACAACCTTTTGCTTTGCAGTATGAGGCTCAACCAACTAAGCTATACTAGTCAGGGCAACACTTTGTTTTTGCTAAAGGTATTCTTCACTGTCTTTGTATTCTCTTTGTCTACAATTTTAGTTGTGGCATACTTTCTAACATTTTTACCTGAAACTTTTATAATAGGTTACCAATCTAGGTTTTAACAAAGTCATATTAATATTTAAAAGAAAGAGCAATAAGTTAAAAATCTATTTGAAAAATAATGAAAGAAGACTTGCCTAATTTGGTGAAAGAAATAGACATGAAAATCCAGGAAGCACAGAGTCCCAAATAAGATGGATTCAAAGAAAACTACTTCAAGGCACATCATAATTAAAATGCCAAAGGTTAAAGATAAGGAAAGAATCTTAAAATCAGCAAGAGGAAAGCAGTTAGTTACCTACAAGGTGGTTCCCATAAAACTGTTTGCTGATTTCTCAAAAGAAGCTTTGCAGGCTAGAAAGGACTGGTAAGAAATATTCAAAGTCATGAGAAGCAGAGACCTACAATCAAGATTGCTGTACCCAGAAAAGATAGTATTTAGACTCAAGAGGGCAGATAAAGAGCTTCCCAGTTTAGAGAAATGTAAAGGATTTCATCATCACCAAACCACTGTTATATGAAATGTTAAAGGGACTTAACAAAATCAAAATGATAAACAATAAAATGACAATAAATACCTATCTGTCAACAGTTGAATCTAAAATGCAAACTGAGGAAACAAGAAAAACAGAGTCATGGATATGGAGAGTTTTGATGGTTGCCAGATGAGAGGTGTGTGTGGGGGAAAGAGGGGATTAAGAAGTACAAATAGGTGGTTACAGAATAGCCAGAGGGTTGTAAGGTACTGTGTAGGAAATGGAGTAGCCAAAGAACTTACATGCGTGAGCCATAAACATGAACAGTGATGTGGGGATTGCCTGAGGGAGTGGGGAATGTGGGATGGAGGAGGGCAAAGGAGAAAAATCAGGACAACTGTAATAACATAATCCACAAAATATAATGAAAATTGATATTTAAAAATTTTATTAAGCAGTAACAGATACCTATGATTCCTACTTACTCATGACCCCCACCTTTCCCTGCTTCTCCACTTCTTTTTCAGGCCCAAAGATGGAAAGGTGAGAATCAGGGATGAGATCAACTATTTGTAGCACATGTTAGTGGATAATGTTTTATTTTATTTTATTTTTTAAGATTTTATTTATTATTTTTCAGAGAGGGGGGAAGGGAGAGAGGCAGAGAGGGAGAGAGACATCAATGTATGGTTGCCTTTCACCTGCTCCAGCTATTGACCTGGCTGGAGACCTGGCTTGCAACCTCATTATATGCCCTGGCTGGAGAATTGAACCAGTGACCTTTGGGTTCGCAGGCCTGTGCCCTATCCACAGTGCCACCAGCCAGGGCTGGATAATGTTTTAAAAGTTTAAAGTTAAATGGTTTGTTTTCTTCAAGCCCAGTCAGAATGGCCTTGGTGTCAAAATTGGCTTTGTAAAAATATCCCAGGCAAAATAGATTAATTAAATAGTCTAAGATAAATGTCATTTGTGCTGTTATTGTTACTTGCGGTCCTTTACTTACTACACCGTACTCTTGAGACAACTAGAGTTGTCATATTCGTTTGTGTGGTTTTTTTTTCCTGTTCATTACTTTTTGGGGGATCTACATGTTGTAGCAGGCTTTCGGCATTTTATTTCTCTAATTTTTTCATTCCTAATAGCAGGCTTTACAATTATTAGAAGTTCTGTTTATATAAGAACACATGTACATGGACATTTTTGTATCTAAGTGTACATGCATGTGTACCTTGTGCAGTAGTATCCTTTGGATCATTTGTCAACTCTCCCCCTTAGATGCAGAGCCAGAGTCCTGCTGATAAAGTTGCCTTCTGTCACCTTTCATTCAACCTCATGAAGTTCTCTACAACTCTTATATTGATATATTTTACTTTAAAAATTAATGTACATCTCTGGAAGTAAAGAACATAGGAATAGTGAATGCAAAAATATTAGCGATGTGTTTGCTAGAAAGAATAACCTTTCTGATAAGTCAAATAGATCATATATCTTTTCTAATACCTGTTATGAATAGTAACCAGTCTATTTTCATGCACTGATTACATCTTTAAATAGCATGTCTATAAATTTTTATTCACTTAAGTAAGATTTCACCCAAATGGACAATATGCACATGACTTGATACTAATATTGATAAATGTTCACATTCGACTAGCATCATGATAGATTCTTTGATTTAATTAATCTTGTGGATGTAACAGCCAGGCCCTAGTGTCATCCTCATTTTTCTTTCTCTGTGGAGAGAGGTAAATGTGTCTAACGTGTCCTCTTACTTAGGTAGTGAAGAACCATTGGACTCAGAGAAAGTATGTGAACAGAATTCAAACCCTACCAGACTAGAAGTTTAAATGAGGGACATATTCTTGAAGGAAAGCACTCTTTAAAGTTAATGTGGAGCCTGTCTCCCATGCCCTCTGCATTTAATAAGCAACTCTATGTCCACAGGCACTTAGTAATTGAAACCCCAAAGTAATAATACTTTTCAACTTCAAATTTTATTTTGTTAATAAAAGTTGGAGAAAATTCTTTCTCCCTGTGTTACTAAGTGCTGATGAGCATATTTCTGTGGGAATATTTTCTTTAATGTTGTCTTTGCTTATAAGTAGGAATTTGAATTAGGGAGAATACTTTTCAGAAAAAGCTATTAATGAAGCTTTTCTGCAGTTTTTTTTTTTTAATTGGGTTGGCCAAAAAGTTTATTTGTTTGTTTGTTTTAATAAGATGTCTCTACTAACACTTAGAGAAAACACTTGTCTTTAACTTCATTCAAAACAATTTTGTTAGGTTGTATTGTGACAGCTGTCATACCAGCGTGCATTAAAAAATATCAAAATTGGTAAATGTTTGTGTAGCCATGTTAATATTGAAGATGGAAGAAAAGCAATATTTTTGCCATATTATGCTTTATTATACCAAGAAAAGTAAAAACACAACTGAAACTCAAAAAAAGATTTGTGCAGTATATAGATAAGATGCTGTGACTGAACCAATGTGCCAAAAGTAGTTTGTGAAATTTTGTGCTGAAGATTTCTCACCAGACATTGCCCCACAGTTGAATAGACCAGTTGAAGTTGACAGCAATCAAATTGAGACATTAATTGAGAACAATCAACATACTCAGATTATCCCAATCAATAATAAAAAAATAAAAAATGTGTCTTTTATTTTATGGAAAAAGCTAAAGGAGCTTTTTGGCCAATCCAATATATATTTGTTTTCCCTATGAACAGAATATTACTCTGATATATCAAAGACCTGATCTTGTTGCAAGCTCAAGGAATTCTGAAGCATAGCATCCTGTTGGGACTAGGGGAGCATAAGTGAATGCTTAAAAACGTGAAAGCATCAAGCTTCTACCAAACAAGCCTGCATTTATTCCTGAGAGCGGCTGTTCTGGCAGTCTTTCTAACTGTTGCCAGTGTAGCTTGCTTATCAAAGCACTTTATCAGTGGGCAAGGAATGTAGGTTAACCACTTCACTTAACTTCAGCTTCCCAGTCACAGTCTGTCAGCGAACAGCTGCTTTTCAACATGTACACCCTGTGCTGTGCAGCTGATGCAGTAGTAGGGACAAAACCAGCATTGTGTCAGAGAGAAGGGGCCTGGACTCCAAGGAAAAGTGTCTGAGCCCAACTTCAGAGTTTAATTTATAAGGGGTTCTTTGGTGAATCGGGCTTTTCCCCACTCTATTTCAAGGTTCAATGTTAACTTTAAAATTATGCTTACCGAGGCAGGTGAGCTGTAGATATATTGTGATAAGCAGTAGTTAAAGCTTTTATTTTTGTAAGTCATTGTTGTACTGCTTATGTAGCTTTTTTCTGACACTATTTTTTTTTCTTTATTCTATCTTTGCCCTGCTTTCATGTCTTCATTTACACCTTATCTTTCTGTCTTCGTTTTAGGCTACTTTAGAAATAATGTACAAGTGAGCAACTTGTAGACCTTAGTGGTGAGGGTCACTGGCATTTGTGTTTGTAAACACTAGAGAGCAGCAGAACCAAATCCCCAAACAATCGTATTATCCAAGTCAGTAAATGCAACCACTGTCACATCACAACATAAACTGTGGAAATTTCTTTAAAATGTGATTAAACAATGATACTTTTTCAGATGTTTGGTTTCCTTGTTCTAGTTACAAGGTAGGATCCATGTTCTCACCATGTTTGTCTTCTAACATTCCTTACTGCCCACGCCCACCTTATTATGGAACTGCTTGTCAGAAGGCAGCCACTGTACCTGGGGGTCTGGGAAGAGCACAAGTGACTTAAGAGAAAGAGGCTGAATGAAGGGAACATAATTCAGTGGAAATGTGTTATTTACAGCTCAGCCTAGCATTACTTTTTAACTAATGTCATAGAGTAAGAAGTTCATTTGGTTTGCCTACTTTTTGTACTGTCGATAAATCTCCAATCAGATCACCTTTCCTACCCTCTTTTGCTTTATTTTTACAAAAACAAAACAAAAACTGCTCCTAAGGTGTATCTGATGTGAGAGCTCTGTCAGTAGAGATACCGTTTATTAGAGAACTGTTGTTGATCATGATGCTACCAAAGGTTCCCTTTTATCTCAAGAGTGCATGTTTTTACTTCATATCTTTCTGTCTCTAGAAAATTATTCCAGGTGGATTGGAAGTGGAAATTGAGGCACCTAGTGAGTGTTTATGTTATACCTTAGTTCTGAAAGTGTATTTTTATGGCTCTAGATGTCACAAAGTGATCTATAGTGACATTAATTTGGGGAACACTTCTTACCTTGCCAATTTCACAGGACATATTTGCATGTCAAAGGCTCTGAAGTCTTTCTCTAAAACAACTTTTTAAAACTTTTTTTAATAGTTTATTTTCCTTTAGAATACTCTTGTGAGGTCAACTGCTTACCCTCAGTATATCCTATATTCCTGACATATATATGGAAGAATTATCATTAACCAGAATATATGATTTTATTGTTTTAAGCTCTTTTGGCATTTTTCCTAGAGTCCTGCTTATTTGAAATAGGCAACTGAATAATGGCAGGAATATCTATATGTCTAGTATAGACTGTCAAAGCCTAGAAGAGAAGTAGTACTAAGGGATCTCTGAAACAGACTGTCCCATTGTTGGACATAGTTTGCATTTTCAGGTACCAATTGCTAATTATCCTAATGTTCAGTCGTAAGGCACTGAAAAGCAATAATTTTGTTCCTAGTTGGCAACCATATTAAAGAAGCAATAACCTAGTTATTCCTGGGATGTCTGTCCACTTATAAAATATAACATCATTATCATTTATATTAATATATTTAGATTTTTAGCCTTCCAAAACCTAATTTATCAACACCTTATTATCTTAAATACTTTACACAGAAGGGTCATAAGTCCTCCTTAAAATGGCTTTATTTCACCATTTAATTAAGTTCCCATGATTGCCTTCATTGACTTTAAAAGGGAATAAAGGGTTGACTTGGTTTTCATTAGTCACACAAATACTTATATTAAATTAAAGTTAGGTAAGAGAAGCCCACTGTTCTTTAACTCTTAATAAATTGAAGGCTAAGATACCTCATTAGGCCAGACTGGCTTAGGACATGTGATTACTCGCAGGGAAGAGATTTTTTTAATCCTTTTTAGCTCAGTGCTATGATGTTTACTGTTTCCTAAAGAACTTGATAATTCATAGTAATATTGATATAATTGACAAATTTTAACTTTAATTCAGAATCCTGTGATAGAGAAGTGAATAAAGTATAAAATAGAAAATGTTAATACCATTTGAGGAACAGATGTGGGTGGTAAGATGCAAGTGGGTGTTTCTTTAGGAAATAAAGCAAGATGTTTTTGAGGAGGTAATTTGATGGTGTGGTTGGCCTTAAAGTTTGCTTAAAGTTTGAACTTGGGAAGGTGAAGGAAAGGGCATCCATGCAGATTAAATAAAACATTTAAAAACACCAAGGAAAGAGTGCTTGGGGCACTCTAGATGGTGAGAATAGTTGTTTTGATTTCTTTGCTGCTTTACAATTAGGCCTTCCCTCCATAGTGAATAATCTACATGAGGCTAGCTGAGACTAGACTGTGATCTATTTATGAATTCTAGAGAGATGTGATACTGTATACATGAAGAATTTTATTCAGCTGCAAGTTGTAGAAGCCCGGAAAACAGTTTAAATGAATTTGTTTTTCCCATGTGGTAGTTTTAGCGGATAGCCTTGTGCTATTCCAGAACAGTTGATGGGGTTCTATTGCTCACCACCTGGAGGCATGACTCTGGAGACAGGACTTTGGTAAAAAGGAAAGGGGTTGTTGATTTAAAGGTTATATAGTTTGGGAATAGTGATAGGTTTCTGACTCAGGGCTCCTCTTGCTCCCTTTAAAACACCTAGAGACAGACAGCCTTGCCAACCTCTACCATTTTAAGAATGTACTACTCTTTAAAGTACTATCCTTTATGAAATGCGGATAATTGCAGCAGAATGGCCCAGGTGGCATGGCAGATTCCCAGTCTCAGTTCAGTTAGTGCTGCCACATGCTGTGTCTGTGCGTGTGTGTGTGTGTGTGTGTGTGTGTGTTGTGGGGGCAGGTACAAAGGCATAGAGCCCAGTTATGCAGCCTCTGGGGAACCTGCTGGTCTCAGGAACACAGGCTCCCTGTGGCTGGCTGACCAGGCTAGCCAGGGGAGGGAAAAGAGCATCCGGGTCTCCACGCATTCTGCACCTCTCAGCCCAGAAATCCATGTGTGATGGAACATCCTGCTTTGTAACCAACGCACACTAACATCTGCCATGTTTGCCTTTGCCCCTCTTCTGGCAAATCATTTGTGCAAGGGTGCAGAAGTCTTGAACCAAGTATGCACTGCACAAGCTCCCTTCTGCGGAGTCTGGAGCTGCTTGTCTGCTTCCCTCAATCTTCCGGCTCAGGTGGCCCCACCCTTTGTAAGGGAGGGTAAGCTGCTTCTAATCTTAAATTCCACTTTGGGGTTTTCTCCCTGCCCCTGCCTTCTTTAGGTGATCTTGACTGACCTGTATGTTATAGTAGGGGAGGAGAGGAGAGACGATACTACCATCCGACAGACAATGTTGTTGGGTGTTGTAACTTTCTCTGTTCTTTTCTCAACTGTCAACCTGAACTCTCTTCCTCATGGTCTCATAGTGGCTGCTTCACTTTGGGTCTTATGCCCACGTTTCGGGTAGGAAGAGGATTGCATGGATTTTTACATCTGCCTTTGCATTTGGTCTGTTTGAATACCACCTGTCATTGGCCTCTTGAAAACTTCACAGTATACATGGGAGAATACAAGAATGAAAAATACAAATAATGTCTTAGTATTTTATAATAAAATGTTTGACTTTGCAGCCTCCTCAGAGTGTCTTGGGCACCCTCATGGATGCCCACACTTTGAGAACAGTTGCTATAAATAAATGGCCTGTGGGCTAAATGCAGCCCTGACTTGTTACATTTTAAATAACAACTTTATTTAGATATAATTTATGTACAATGCAATTTACACATTTAAAATGTAAAATTCAGTGGTTTTAAATATATTCATAGAGTTTCCACAACCATCATCTCAATCAGTTTTAGAACATTGTCACCACCCCCAGAAGTATACCCATACTCTTCATTCTGTCCTAACCTCTCTAACCACTGGCAACTACTAATGTACTTTCTGTCTCTGTAGATTTGCCTTCTGTGGATGTTTCAAATAAATGAATTATCAATATAATTTTTGAGGGAAATAAACATTGCTCTAGTTTATCAATTTAAAAGGACTATAATGTGATAATTTTAGGAACTTCTTATTGAGCTCTTTACTATTAATTACATAATTGGGTTAGTGGTTTCTTTCAGCAGTTATTATTCATTGTGAATAATTTAATGAATCATTGATCCAATGATGATTCGATTATTCCATCCAGCATATGGTTTGGCTCAAATTATAAATGAAGAAAAGATCAATTTAAAATAACTCAGGAATGAAGGCCCTAGCTGGTGGCACAGTGTATAAGGCGCTAGCCTGCAAACCCAAAGGTCACTGGTTTGATTCCCCAGCCAGGGCATATAATGAGGTTGCAAGCCAGGTCTCCAGTTAGGCCCTTAGCTGGAGGCAGGTGAGAGGCAACCATACATTGATGTTTCTCTCCCTCTCTGTCTCTCTCTTTCCCTCTCTCTAAAAATAATGAATAAAATCTTTAATAAAATAAAATAACCCAGGAATGAGCCCTGGCTGGTGGCATAATGGATAAGGCGCCAGCCTGTGAACCCAAAGGTCACTGGTTTGATTCCCAGCCAGGGCACAATAACCAGGTTGCAAGCCAGGTCTTCAGCCAGGTCCGTAGCTGGAAGCAGGTGAAAGGCAACCATACATTGATGTCTCTCTCCCTCTCTGCCTCTCTCCGCTCCCCTCTCTCTAAAAATAATAAATAAAATCTTTTTTAAAATAAAATAAAACAAACCAGAAATGTAAATGACTTGAATTGGAAAACCCTCAATCTTTCTTTTCCTGCATGATTATTCATTCAACTGACTGCAAGATTTAATATATTCATTCTTTTGAATAAATACCAGTAATTTAGTTTAATCACACTATATGGTTTTTAAAAAATATTTCATTTTTGTGACTTTTAATTTAGGAATTTTGAAAATGAAATTTGAAAAATCTCAAATTAGTTTAAAATTTTTTACTCTGCATTCTTTCCTAGGAGTCAACGAGTTATATATCAAATCAGTAAAAGGCAGTATTTTGTGTCCGTCAAGATGGGTTATAGTCTAGATGTTTGCATTTTTTTTTACTGTGATCTTGTGGAAGACATTTCCACTAGCAGTGAATTAGCAGTTTGCAATGATGAGTGGAAATCTTGCTACTAATTATGTTGTTGGTTAAACCTGTCTTTTTGTGATCTAGTTACTTTTATATTGTTTGCCCCTATGTGTATATTTACTTTTTTAAGTTTCCTAGGGGCAGGGATCTTTTTCTGTTTTGTTCTCTGATGTATGCAGAGCACCTAAAATGATATCTAGTACTCAATAAAAATGTAATGAATGAGTTGATTCTAGAGCCTTAGAAAAGGATTTAAGGAAACTGAAAGAATACGATCATGTATACAAAATGCCAAGAGAAAACAAATATTGGAAAATATAGGTAGCAAAGTAATATGGTACCAAAATGAGATTGCAATATAGATTACATACATGGTATTCTAGGGACTTCCCAGAGAAGGGTGGTAGATTTAGCTCTGTAATTTCCAGTTGTATGGGATTCTGTATCAGAAAGGTAAGAAGAATTTGGATTTACTGTCTCTTAAGGCATTCTCGACCCGGCCACTTTCCTTTCAAATACTTGATACTGATTATAAAGAGACGGAGGACTAGATGTATATCTCTAGTGCAAACCTATCATCACTACTGGGAAAGCAGCTCACAGTATATACCTTCCAGATGATGAACAAGAGACAACAACTTTATAGAGAAGGACAAGTGTATATTATCTTTTGCTGAAATTTTATTCCATCCTTTCATCATGGAGGGATACAAACTTTTGCACTTGTTCTTGGTAGATCTTTGCATTCACACATTTTAATAGTAAGTTCTGATCATAAAATTATATTTTTAATATTGTTGAAGAGATTAGAAGAAACTGGATAATAAAAATAGCTAATGTTTTTTCATAAAGGGTTATTAAATTATTGTGTTTTCAACAGTTTAAGTCTCTTGAGGCCAGAAAGTATAACCACAGGTTTAATATTTTCTTATTTTTTGGCTAACTTTTTAGTATTTAAAAATCTGACGATTACACACACATACCATCCCCTCCCCACAACACATACACATTCTCTCTCTTTCATTTTATCTTCTTTCTGCCACTAGCTTATACATTTTACCTATTTATCTTGTTAGGTGTCACTCTCCTATTATGTTAACTATGAGGGTATGCATCTATGTCTGCCTGGCTCACTACTCTATCTTAAAGGCCTAGAATATAGGCAAGGGTGAATGAATGAATTTCTACCTTCTTTTGAGAAGTTGGTCAGTACTGAGCCTGGTTGCTTTCCTATATGGGCACTGTCATCTGAGGTAAGTTACAGAAATGGAAAAGAACTCTCTAGTTACTGTTTTTCAAGGAGTCTTTTAGAAATGCAGAATCTTTTGTGCCATCTCAGTACTACTGCATCAGGATGTGCACTTAAACGAAGTGATTCCTTTATATGCATTAAAGCTTGAAAAGTACTGAACAACTTGACCACCTGCATCTGGCCTACCTTGCTTATTTATTATTTATATTACACGCTTACCTCTGTGAGCATTTGAACATGTGACCCCAGTCTAGAAAATAAAGTGGTGATTTTTACATGTGAGAGGGTTGACACAGGAATAATTAATTATTTTTATCATAAAGGAAGTGGAATAAAGTCTTGTTATTACATAGTATTGGGTCATGAGGATAATACTTAGGTTCTACGCTTTTTACGTTTAAGGAATGTTGGCTGGTTTCAAGCAATGTGTTTTGACCAGAAGTATATCTACATTTCAGTGAAGTGTTTTACAAAATTTTTACTGTGTTTGTCTAATGCGCACTGCCTTGTTTGGTGCCAATACATATTTTGGAAAGTGTGCTACTTTAAAAAAACATATCTATTATTTTCTACATCAGAGAGTAATAGGTCCAAGGGAACTGTTACAATTAGTCTTATAAATTCTTCTCTGCGTGAAAGTCATTGGTCTCTAGAGAGTATTAGAGCCTTTGAGACTGATTGTGGTTAGATCTGTTGTACAAACTCTGCTTGCTTCAAGTCCTTGGGGAAATTTTAGATAACAAAGTATTTTATGTGCATTTTTTGCAGGAGCAATGTTCACATAAAGAAATTGGGGCACCATTTGAAGTTGTGTGTTGCCTCTTAACATTCCCCTGAAAATTCTCAGATACTGAAATAAGTATAGCAAGGGGTCAGTGGTAGAGTAGGTAAATGCTGTTTACATCCTCCAATGACCACATCAAAATTACCACTAAATTACAGAACAACCATCTTGAGGACCACTGGAAGACTAGCTTAATCCCCATAATTAGGAGTATAAAGAAGAAGCCACATTGAATCTGGTCTATCCATTTCTCCACCTGTCTATTCCTCTGTTAACCCATCCTGCTTTTAATGAATTTCAAAGTACTTCATCATATACACCATACGTTTGTTTAAATTTTTTTAACACCAAACTTGTACACAAATGAAGTACATCAATATTAAATATACCCTTTGATGAGTTTGATAAATGTGTGCACCCATGTAACACAAACCTCTCTGGAGACACAGAATATGACTTTGCGTTTTTTCCAGTCTTTCCCCCAACTCCCCAGAGGCAACTGCTATTCATATATATATATATATATATATATATATATATATATATACACATATATGTATATGTGTGTGTGTGTGTGTGTATGTATATGCATATATATATATATATATATATATATTTAAATTTCTTTTAAAAATTTTATTTTATTGTCTTCAGAGAGAGGGAGAGAGGGAGAGAAACATCAGTGTATGGTTGCCTTTCACCTGCCTCCAGCTACAGACCTGGCTGGAGACCTGGCTTGTAACCTGGTTATGTGTGCCCTGGCTGGGAATTGAAACCGTGACCTTTGGGTTCGCAGGCTGGTGCCCATCCGCTGTGCCACCAGCCAGGGCTATATTTTTAAAGTCATGTATAAACTTCATTTTAAATGGAGTCAGGTAGTACGTATTCTTTTGTGTTTGACACCCTTGTAACATAATGTTTTAGGAATTTGTTTATATTATTGCATGTATCACAATGATCTCTTTTTACTGCTAATAGTCCATTGTATGAATAGTCTTTGATGGACACCTGAACTATTTTCAGTTTTTGGCTATTACAAATAAAGCTTCCATTTTTTTTTTTTTTTTTTTTTACACAAAAATATCATTGAGGTCCTTGGCGAGCCTCAAGTTCTTTCTCTTGGCTTTCCAACTTCACAAATTTGATTTGGGTATTCTCAGGCACACCTTTACAAATATTTTAAGAAAATGTTGGTATTTATTTACTCTTGTTCACTCTCTATTTTGAAATCATCTTTTAAAACAATTCAGACAAAAGGAACAGACTCATGTGGAATAGATGGACAGTAGACAACAGTAACAAGGAGCTCTTTTCTGGTGTGCAGAATGTACTGTAGGAGTGACTCGGAGTTTGTCAGGATCCCTATGTGAGCATCCCAGTTCCCTTCTTCAACCTGCCCACCTGTCTGGACTGTCTTTATGGTGCTCTTTATCTTATGGGAAGAAACACAGCTCAACAGATAAAATGCATGCAACTTGTTTTGTAGTTGAGGTTTGACCAGGATCAGATAAAAATCTTGAGGGACCTGAAGTATGGAAACTAGTATTTTATGCTGCCTCTTCCATACCCCAATATCTAATTTAAAGTGACACAAAATTTAAAATCATGCTTAAAGTAGCTTCTTTAAAATATTTTTTTTGAAATATTTTGATTGTCAAAATTCTAGATAACTTGAATCCAGATAAACTTTTTTCTTTTGGAGTAACATGTGGAACTCTAAACATATATTTGTTCATCTTGTTATATGACTCAGCAAGGGGTCAGCCTTAGATCCTGCCAGAATACAATTCAATAATACTTCATAACAGAAGTGATACTTGACTTGAGTCTTGTAGAATGAGCAAGTATAGTCCAGTGTTATGGAATTTGCCACTTGTATGGAGAGATTGAGCTGAGTTGAAGGTGTAATTCGTAATCTGTTATCCCTTCACCATTGAGGCAGTTCTTGGAAATTGCCAATATTTTGGACAACTTATAGTGAGTCTTTGCTAGGTAAATAATTTATCTTCTTTTGCATGCCTCTTAAGTTGAGGTGCTAGGAAACAGCCAAAGCTCCAACCAAGGGTTATCAGTAAGTAGATGGCGAGCGAAAAAGAATATGAGACTATCAGAGTCAGTGCGAGTAGACAAATTAGACAGTTCAGCTGAGTAATTAAGGGTTGTAATTTATTTTATTGTAGTTGAAAACTACCTGATTAGGGTCAGGTTAGTGGGGATGGGGTGAGACGGAGACAGAGAGATGAAAGAATCCAAAAGGTGATGGCCAAATGAACTTTAAATTGAAATTTTTTAGGATATTGATTGGATTTACTTTATGTCTTAAAGGAGATCAAACTTTAACAAAATGCTTTGCATGTCTTAAACATTGACAATAAAATATTTTTTAAAGTTACAGTAAAGGGTCTCATAAAATCTCCACCTTCTTATTTCATTTGGTTTAAAAAGAAATCACTTAGGCAGCCATCTATCTTCTGTAATTATCCTCATAAACCTCTGAAGTGTGCTTCTCTCCCAAAACATTATTGGCGTTGATCCTGGCATACAGTCATCACACCAGTAATTACAGCTGTTAACTGAAATATAGTCATCAGCATTTACTAGCCTCTATTATGAATGTATAAATCATTTAATAAAATGGTGAGTGGATACATTACTTGTCATTTTGTTTATGTTAGGCATTCTCTGCAGGTATTCTACATGAAAGTTAAAGCAGTCTGAAACTTCTTTTTGTAGACTGTGCTTCTCGTTAATAGAAAGCAGCATGTGTTCATCCTGCGAACCCATTTCCTTATTTAAAGTGGGCATCCTTCCTTTACTGAGATGTGTTTCCTCTTTTATTACGAGACTGAAGACCAAGCCTTTGTAAACCCTTAAAGGCACATCCCTTCCAAATGACCTTTTGTCCTGAGCTATTAAGATGTATTGTTTAGTCCACTCCGAATTACACTGGGTGTCTTAGGAATTTTTGTTTTAGTTAATTAAATTTGGAAATGGGTCTCGCCTTTTATTTTTTATTTAAAATATAAATGAAAGTCCAGTCAAATTGATTTGGGAGTGTGGCAGATGAGATAATTGCAAAGGATAAATGATTTAGGATTTAAAAATATATGTACCTTTTCTTAATTAAGAACTTGAAACATATAAAAGCACTTATCTGTGCTTCTTTCCACTTATAAGGGTTTTATATCCACATCACATGCTGAACAAATTTATCCTCACTAATTATACTAAATAAAATGAGACCCTACTTGAATAAACATATTTTCTTCATATTTAAATGTATTTGTTAAAGGAAGCTAACAGAGATCTTTAGCAGAACTTAGGAAACTATGTAAGGTACTCTTTTACCAGTTAGATCTCTTTCTAGGTCTCTTTTAGGAGCTTTTAGAGTATATGTATTTTCAATTCATTGTTTTTCTTTAACCATTCAAAGTTTTTTAAAAAAAGTCTTTTTTTAAAGAAGTATAGACACTAGAATTTTTTTAAGTTAATTGTATAGAAGAAAAGGACTGCAGTGGTCATAAGTTCATTAGCTGTATCACTATTGAAAGCCAATTTTATTATGCAAGTAATTTCCTGAAGTTCCTACTTTTCATGTGTAAATCGTATTTTTAATAAGAACTTTCTTAAACTTTATGAAATATAAATTTATGACTTAAGTTTATGTGCCATTGTTAACTTGTTAAGTTAAATGTGCCATTTACCATATTTTCCAATAACTATCTTCTGATCTCCTTATATTTGTTTCAGGAAGAATTCTGTCTTATTTGCCATTCAGACACCAGTATATTCTATTTTGGTTTACACTCATATGCCAAATATACTTATTATGTTGATGATTCCTGTTCTTATTCCAAACCTTAACACTTTGCTCCTGGACTTTATTTTTCTTATAAGATTAACCCCCTCTATACTTGTATATCTTTGTATCCAAATTGGATTATCTTTCTTAATCTTGAACTTTAAGAAAAAAATCACGTCCTTTGAAGCATATTTGAAATCAAAGAAGAAAGAATAAATTCTGTCTTTAGAGCTTTCTACCTGCTAATCTCTCCATATTGGACTGCCTTATTTCCCTCCTTACACCTTTACTTGTTCCCTCCACACAGTTGAGCTGGCTGAAACCCCTTGCTCAACACTTGTCCACTCTTGCCCAGCCTTGTCCAATGTCCTATGTCCTTCTCATGACAACTGTTCTTCCCTTCAGCAAGTCGGAATGCTTCAGCTTTAAAGGACCAACAAGGATCACGTTATAAAGCAAAATTTAGACGAAATTCTCATTTATACTATATTCTGTTTTCAGCTCCTAGTTTACCATGGCATTTTTGTTTATATTCATGTTAATGGATTCCATAGTTTCTGGGGTTATTTAACTTTGGTCAATTTTTCTTTGATCTCATTGTCTTATTTCTTACATGGTCCATATTCTTTATTCTTCATTGGAAAATTTACTGACACATTTTCTATTTCTTGATCACATATCAGAAGTAGTATAAAGCTTGTCCATAGCACCACATTCAATAAATGAATGAAAATGTAATATCCATTTTATAAAGTAGCTAATTTAGATTTAATTAATATGCACTAGCATTTCACTTAATCTGGTGGGCAAGCAATTGTCTGCCCCATCCACCATCACTGGGTTCTGTGAAGTTCACTTTGCAATGTATTCATAGGCATCATCAAAACCAGTTTTTCTGAAGAATTTTTAGGAAATACAGAGAATGCACCTGAACAGTTCAGGAAATGGTAATATTAACATTAAACATTTTGCTGATAACATGTACAAATATATACTGTAGAACAAAACTGACTTTCATAATAAATTTGCACCTATATTCAGCAATGTAGAAAACAAAAATGACTATTTCAGGTGCTGATGGTTTTGAATAGTATATTATTCTCATTTACCAAGCAAGTGGTCTATGTATTTAATATCAAACCATTTTTATATTTCATGTATAAATTGAAAAGTTTTTTTTGTATGATACTTTGTTTTAAAAAAATCTTATTCTCATTTTCTACTTCATAAACCCATTATGTGTACTGAAAATGTTTGTATTAAGGCTAAAACATATGTTGCTAGCAATCAGCAAAGGAACAAATGGAGTCTAGTGAATGGGGAATGAAGATGTGTGCTTGGGAAACAAGGCCTCCTGAGAGAAGTTGGGAGGTTTTCTATACCTGGATATAGAGAGCCACATAGCTAGAAAGCCCAGGGTGTGTAATGGCTCAAGATCAGGTGCTGACCCTTAGACCTCCTTTGCCTTTTGAGCACTATTTTGGTTTGGCAGATAAATGGTGCTAATTGAGCTTAAAGTCATTGTTCTGACTTTTACATTAAAAAGTAATAAAATTTGAGCATTTGAGCAAAATGTTCAAAGCCATTTTCAGATTAGTTTTATGTTATTTTATGTGAAAAACAGAAAAACAAAAAGCACACCAAAAACCTGAAGACCATGTAGCAGGTTAAAATCTTTTTCTTTTTTTTTAAGGGATAGCATCTTTGGGTAAGGGAGACTTGATAATTTAACATAACTGGTGACATGATCTTTATCGAGCCAGTTATTCATTCAAGCAAGCATTATTTTCTATGTGACTTTGTTAGGATTAAGAATGAACTTGCCCATTTTTTCTCATTTTTCATTTTCCAAATAGATCAGGTTGAAACATGGTTTTAGATGGCCAGAGAACATCTTGACCTGGCTACTAGCTATATAAAGTGCTCCTTTATTCATTCTGAATGATCATTCATTTATTCATTTATAGATCTACAGGTTAAAGTACAAGGTAGAAAGTACTTTCTTTTGAGCCAGCATATTCATTTTTCATGCAATTTGTTAATTGAATTTACTTGGCTAATAACAGTATATGTGTAATGTTAAGTAAAAACTTGATTTGAAAATTTTTCAAGTATGAAAGGAAATCCCCATTTGTGCGTGTATGCCTGGGTGTACCAATGCTTTAAGAGTTCTAAATATTTATTTTCAGTAGGCTCTAAGTTCCATTTTATCCCAGCTGTTCGTTAAATACTTGTCTCTCTCTCACACAGACACATCCTCATCAGTGTTACAGAGCTGTTTGTTTTTCAATTCTTCCAGTAAATGGAAACAAATTAACTTCTTTTCAAAATCAAACCAAAAGATCAATTTTAATATCTTCTCCTTTATTTATTTCTGTTCTTTTCTTCCATTGAATTAAGCTCATTTATTTGTCTTTTTTCCTAAATGATTATATTAGAGATTATAACAGTCCCACAAAGTATTAGAATCACTCACTATTGTGGATTTTTCTAATTTTCCTTGTTCCTAAGTATCATATCTTTTGGTCAGTGGTACTACCAAGTATGTGCTGTACCTCATTATTCTTGGTTGAAAGCAAAAAATGATTAATATTTACTGAATCAGCTTTCTTTTTGTAAGTAGTTGAGATTTTTCTTCTTTACATTTTCAATCATAGGGTGTCTTTTTGCTTTCAGTATATATTTATAAAATATAAGTAGGTATTACTTTTCTGTAACTTAGATTTTATTATCACTTTTATGGAGAAGGCGATATATTTACATTTACTGTATTACCAATATATAGGTGCTTATTTCTATCCTGTTAAGATATGATTTCTACTCTTTTTGTTTTTTTTTTTGTTTTTTTTTGCTTGTCTTTTCTTTCTTGCCTTTGATTAGTTTAATTTTTTTTAGTTTCTTTTTCCTCAGGTACTGATTTACATTTATATTCTTTTTTCTGTTACGCTTAAAGACCCATACTTTATGGAATCTAAATTGAGTTAATAGTTCTCACTCCCTATTCAGAACATTTAAACTCTAATCTGCTGCCCCCATGCTCCAGTTTATTGTCCAGTAATTTAATCCTGCCCTGGTTGCATATCCTTGAGATTAATCATTTCTATTGTTGTTTTTAAATATAGCTTGTAATTTTTTAGGTTTATCCATGTTTACCAATTTATTTACTCATCCTTCTTCCATCTTGGTCCTGCTTTTTTTAGTTTAATTTCCTCAAGTTCAAATAGGTCCTTCAGTGGTAGTTTCAGTGAAAGTGTGTATTATATAAACTGCTTTAAATTTGCCTGAAAATATCTCAGTTTTCCCTGTACACTTGAATGATAGTTTGGTTAGTTTTTAAGTGGTTTTGTCTACTATTCAATCTATTTATGCCTTTTGTTTACTAATACGGAATTTTCGTTTAGTGCTTTATTCAAATCCATCTTTTTTAAAAATCCTTGCTCGATGACATGTTTTTATTTCTTTTAGAAAGACAAGGGAGGGAGAGGGAGGGAAAGAGAAAGAGAGAAACTCTACCAGTTGCCTTCTTGTACAAGCCCCAACCTGGGATCAAACTCACAACCTGGGTTTGTGCTCTAACAGAAATTGAACCTGTGACCTGGAGATCTACAGGATGATGCTCGGCAAACTTAAGCCATATTGTCCAGGACCAAATCCACCTTTAAAATTTTTTTTTCTTTTTTTTTTTGTGAGTGTGTGTATGTGTGTGGCTTTACTTCCTTATTTTACCTCTTTAAATATTTCAAATATGCTTATTTTACAGAGTCTTTCGTATTCTTTTATTTTTTACCCTTGGAGTAAAAGTTCTGTTGTTGGCAGCTCTGCTTTCTCCTTAATATCTATGTAACTTGTGCTGCAGAGGGGTCTCTGAAGAGGGCTTTCACTTGTGATAGTGTTTCATTTTACCATTGTCAACAGAGTTTTTATGTTTTAAATACTGAAAATTACAGCACAGATGCCTGTTTATCCAAAAAATAGTTATCGTAAGGATGAGGCAGAAGTCCTGTCTTTTTGTAGCTAGTGATTACATGCTATTTAAAAGAGGTTCAATAAATGTAAAAATGACAGGAGAAACATTTATTCTGAAGTTTAAACAAAATGAATTTAACTCGATAGCATAAGTACATATTTAGGTAGCTGCCACTGTTTTAAATATTATGGTAATTTACATCAGTATTTGAGTATAATTTTTGATATAGTTTAAAATGAAATTCAAGTTGGCTATTTGAAAAATGCCTGAAACACCTTTGGGAACACAGTTGGACATCATTCACCTAGTTTCTAGATTCTACGTTAATATTGCCTGACATAGCTTGCTAACTAAGTTCAAGATCTGTGTATTTAAGGAAATAAATTACACAAATCAATTATAAATAATTTTTTGAAATATCTGAATTACATGTTGAGTACCCATAGTACCTGAATCGTGTTATTATTCCTCAGAAGGAAAGCTGGTTAGTGCTTGGGGAATCCTCTTAGTCCATTCTAAAGCTTCAAAATTATTTGTGAATCTTTCTGACTGATTCCCAACTTATTTACATATGAAGTAAAACCTTACCATTTTTTGGAATGCTTTTCTCATGCGCAATCAAATACGTTGAAAATCAGAAATACACATACCAATCTAAAGTGTTTCTGTGCACCAATACCTATGCTAGAGACATAGTAAATATTGTATAGATAAAAGTTATTATACTGTGTTAAATGTGGTTGTGACTTTCATTTTGTAGTCTTCATGGATTGCTAGAGTTTAACAAGTGGATCCCATTTGTGATTTCTCCCCTCTTAAAATTTAAGTTTAAAATCAATGGAAGATCTGTATTATTTAAATAATCTGTACCGTTACTATACTTTTCCCCTTATTATTGAATGTCAAAAAATACAAAAGCCATACCAGGAAAATGCTACAAAAATTATCCCTTGGCTTTCAGAACATGAGAGTCTGCTAGTTAGGGGTCAGGAGCTACTCTTTTTATCCACCTGATTACACTGAGACCTTGAAGGCTTGCCATCTGGCTGATCTATTTGCTTTCTATTTTTCTTCAGCCTCCCCACCTAACCATAGCATTTTGAAAGAAATCAGTTCTACTTAGGTCTATTTAGACCCTGTTCCCTATCCTTTGGCATTGCATCTTCCTGGACTGGGTATAGCTTGCAAGTGTTGTCTGCCAAATTTTTATACTCTTGTTATCTTGCTAGGCTTAGGGACCCTGTCAGGCCATAAAATAAATGTGACACTCAAGTTTCAATGAAAAGCATTCCCTCATCCTCAAGTACAACTTTCCTCATCTTTTGGCTTAATAAGATTACATAAAGGCTATTTGATTTCAGGCTGGCTGTGTTAGCAATTTAACAATGTTGAGAATGAGACAGTGCAGTGGCCAAGCCTTAATGAGACTGTCATTTCCCAACCTCGAAATCAAGACAATAACAACTGAGAAAGTCTGGATCCTTGCTCCCCTACCAACTGGGTGGTATATGCATTATTAGCATCACCTTACAGCCTCACTGGAACTCCAGAGTGATGCTGTGTGGTATGATGTGGTGGGAAGCTGTTTCTTCAGTAGATGAGGATGGGGACTTACTTGGTACATCATTGTTATTAATGCATATAACTGTGTTCTATTCTTCCAAGATGTTGGTACCTTTTAGTAGTTTATATATGGGACTAGGATTTTAGGAACTGACATTAGGACAAGACCTGGAGTCCAAGAAAGTTGTAAATATTTTACTTATCATATTAATTTTAAGCTCTCTTTCTCCTTATACATTTAATTCTATATTTACCATTTCTGAATTCTTGAGTTTTTCGACTCAGCCTTTAAATGTTCACTGTATGTTTTATTTTCAGGAAAAAGGCACCTTTAGTCTGCTAATTTAATATTTTAATGGTCTTAAGGCCCCTACAATTAACATTTTAGCTGTTGATCACTATTGTTATTATTTGGCTATTTGATAGTAATCCATTTGTTTTTGCTATATTCCTGAATATTCAGTTTGGCAGATAAAAGAGGGTCAGTATTTGTCTCTTGGAGTAGCAGATAACAGATAGATTGGAAAATAAGCAGTAAGCTGGGATATTGCTTTACTAATGGTCCCTTTCAAAAACTTAAAAGCAAATGATTCATCAGATAAACTCACTAAAAGCAGAAACCTACCAATTTGTAGAATTTGACTCTTCCTAATCAGAGTAAGGCAACAGGATGTTGAGTTCCTGCTCTACACCTGATTAAAGCCAAATGTATAAGGAACAACTGGGTGAAGAAGGAAGTGCAAGAGTATCTCAGCTGGGGGTAGAGGAGCTAAATGATTTTAAAGTGTTCCATGTTTGCTTTATTTTTCCGGATCTACTTAGTAGATAAATACATATTCAGTCTTAGGCTTTGCATTTTTAAACTAACAGTCCAATCCATGGCTGGTGGCACAGTGGATAAGGTGCCAGCCTGTGAACCCAAAGGTCACTGGTTTGATTCCCCAGCCAGGGCAACATAACCAGGTTGCAAGCCAGGCCTCCAGCCAGGTTCATAGCTGGAGGCAGCTGAAAGGCAACCATACATTGATGTTTCTCTCCCTTCTTCCTTCCCTTTCCCTCACTTTAAAAAATAATAAATAAAATCTTTTTAAAAAATTAAAGTAACATTCCATCTATGATTTTAAGAAAACAAATATATCTATGTATAGTTCAAGCAACATTTCTTCCCAATAGATGTGTTATTTTCAGACAGTTCTGTTATTATTTGAATTTGTAAAATTTCTTTTTAAGCATTTATTGCCACATTTAAAAGAGTCACTTATTTTTACTTATATTAATGAACAAATAGATGTAGTTTACTACACTGAGTTAACTCACGTTTGCACTTGCTGGTCAACAACGTGTTAAATATCAATGATTTCCCTCAATGACTTCTATTTTATTAATTTTGTTTTGTTTTTTTTTTTTTTTGATTAGGGGGTCTCACTGATGATTTTGATTTTTAAATGATATATTTACCTGAATTCATTGGAGTATTTTCTCATGATTATGAAAGCATTGAAAATGTATTATCTATAATTATTTTAATATTTTTACAAAGTAAAAAAAATTTTTTTAATTGAAGCATTTTGCTTACTCTAATTTAAATAGAACTGAGAAAGTATTTAAAATGAAGACTTTAAATGTTATTTTTGTTACTGTTTAATTTGAATAGAACTGAGAAAGTACTTAAAATTAAAACTGTTTTTACATTTTTTTTGTATATTCAATTCTTTTTTTAAATTTATTGTCGTTATATTACAATTGTCCCATCTTTTCCCCCATTGCTCTCCCCTGCTTCACCCATCTCATCCCCTCTCCCACAGTCAATCCCACCTCGTATTTTTGTTTCTTAATCTTGCTGTTTAATATTCTGTATTTTATCTCTGATAATATGTAAATATTTGTGTGTGTGTGTGTGTATGTATAATTTACCCTTAAATTATAACCTTTAAGCATACATATTATTGACATGTATAAATAGTGCCTATAAAACCTGACAAATTTTTTAAAGATTTTACTTATTTGATTTTTAGAGAAAAGAGAAGGGAGGGAAAGAAGCATCTATGTGAGAGAGAAACATTCATTGGTTGCCTCTCAAACACTCCCTGAACTCGGCACAGAATCCACAGCCCAGCCCTGTGCCCTGACTGAGAATTGAACTTGTGACCTTTCACTTTGCAGAATGACACCCAACCAACTGAGCCACACTAGTCAGGACCTGACAAATTATTTTTTATGTATATTTATATTAATCCTAAGGGTAATTTCACAAAATATTATTTTCTTAGGATAAATATCATAAATGTATACAGCACCAGTCAGATAAACTCTTAAGCTCAACAGTTTTTTAGACTTCTGCCGGTTTAAGATTTAGGTGAAACTTGTAATTTAAAGTGTTAAGAAGCAGATAAAGATATTACAGGAAAACATATCAATACCTTTTTTGAATAGAGGCAAAACTCCTGAACAAAATATTCACAGACTAAATCCAGCAAATATAATTATACACCATGACCAAGTGGGATTCAGTGCAGGAATGCAACGTTGGTTTAACTTACAAAATTTGATTAATGTTATATGGCATATAAATAGATAAAGAACAAATATCACATAATCTTCACAATAAACTGGAAAAGACATTTGAAAAATCCAACTTTTTCTTGTGATGAAAACACTCAACAACTTAGGAATAGAACTTAACCCGAAAAGGGGCATCTACAGTAAATATTCAATAGTGAAAGACTAGATGCTTTCCTGCTAAGATAAGAATAAGAAAAATTTTGGGACTCACTTATATTCAGCATGCAAGCCATACTGACATAGTGTAACTAGACAAGAAAAAGAAAAATATTGGAAAGAAAGAAGTAAAGCTATCTTTTTTTAGCAGATAACATGACTTTAGGTTATCTGTAGATAGTCCTAAAGGAAAAAAAAAAATTGTTAGAGCTAATAAATGAGTTCAGGGAAAATTCAGGACATAAGATCAATATATAGAAATCATTGGTATTTTTATGCATCATCAGTGGCCAATAATCAGATGGAAACATTATCCATCAGTGTAATGTGAATTAAAACCACATAGAAATGTCACTTTAAACCCACAAAAATGTGTTTTTAAAAAAATAGATAATACCAAGTTTTGGTAAAGATGTCAAGAAGTTGGAGCACGTGTCTGTTGGTGTAATGTACAGTAGTAGGAATTTCTACTTTGTTTTTCGTTTTGTTCCTATGTTGTTTTTGGTGGCAATATTTATCATATTTCAGTTTTCTCTTAGCTATTTTATTTATACCATAAATACAATGTTCCACTTCAATCACCATGTTTGTTACACACTAAATCCCCTGACCTTATTAATTTTATAGATGAAAGTTTGTAGCTTTTTACCATCCTCTTCCTATTTTTCTCACCCCCCAACCTGTGGCAGCCACTTTCACTCTCTTGTTTCTTCAAGTTTGATTTTCTTTTAAGATTCCACGTGTAGAGTGTGATAGCATGCAGTATGGTCTTTGTCTGACTTACGTCACATAGCATAGTACCCTCAAATTCTATCATGTTGTTGAACATGGCTGGATTACCTTCTATCTCATGACTGAATAATGTTCCATTGTGTTTATGTATGTCACATCTGCTTTATCCATTCATCTATTGACACATACTTAGGTGGTTTCCATATCTTGGCTATACTGAATAATGCTGCAGTGAACATGAGAGTGCAGATACCACTTTGAGATGCTGTTTCATTTCCTTTGGATATAGATACCCAAAAGTGGGATTGCTGGATCATATGGTGCTTTTATTTTTAATATTTTTTTTTCTTTTAATTTTATTGTTGTTGTATTACATCCATCCCTTTTTTTTCTCCCCTCTATCCCCCTCCCCACCCACCCTTTCCCCCCAAAGTCAATCCCACCTGTTGTCCATGTTATTTTTAATATTTTAAGGAACTTCAGTACTATTTTCCATAATGCCTGTACCAATTTATATCTACACAAACAGTGCACAGAGCTTGCCTTTTCTCTATATCCTTGCCCACACTTGTTCTTGCTTTTGATAACAGCAATTTTAATAGATGTGAGGTGATAGCTTATAGGGGTTTTGATTTTCATTTTTCTGTTGACTTGTGATGTTTAGTAACTGTTGTATACCTGTTGGCCATTTGTATGCTTTCTTTGGAAAAACGTTTATTAATTTTCCTGCCCATGCTTTAATTGTATTGGTCTTCTTTCTTTTTCTTTTAAAATTTTTATTCATTATTTTTAGAGAGAAAGGCAGGGAAGGAGGAAGAAAAGGAGAGAAACATCAGTATATGGTTGCCTCCAGCTAAGGATCTGGCTGGAAACCTGGCTTACAACCTGGTTATGTGCCCAGCCTGGGAATTGAACCAGCGACCTTTGGGTTCACAGGCTGATGCCAATCCACTGAGCCACACCAGCCAGAAGAAACAATCTTAATAAGAATATTGTCTTCAGTAAAAATGATGTTGAATATTTTTCTACTGTAATTTTGTGCCAAGAAAGTGTTTCATCCTCTAAGTTGATTGGGAGAGGATAATATGGTTTCTAATCTAGTTATTATATATTATTTCTGAAGCATTTTGTGTGTGAAATAGAGTATGAATTATAAATGTTTATTTTTTAAAAAGAATTTTGGAAATTAATGGCATAGAAATAAAAAATTTAAAAATATTCCCACTAATCTATAATAAAATGAGGTCATAGTACAGGGTGTGCATGATAAAGTGGCAAAATTTTAGTAAAATAAATAGCATACCACAAAAGTATTATATTTTGAAATAAATGTATTCATATATGTAAATACATAAACTTGGTCATTTTAAAAATTGTTCATAAATGTCTCAATTTGCTGCAATAATAGACCTGATTTGACTTGGGAATCTTGAGCATGCTTTAATTAACTTCTTATCCATGGACATCATCATGTTTTCAGTCTTAGCTTTAACAGCCTCTTTATTGGAATGAGGTTGTTTACTAACTTCTGTCTCACAAACACTGGATACTTAATAGTCTAAAGGATTTGCATCTGGTGAACTAGGAAGCCAGATTTCCCTTGACCAGAATTCAGGAACATTGACAGAGATTTCTTGCACATTTTTGGTGTTCTATGCTGATGCACTATCTTGCTGGAAGATAAAATGACATCCATTTGCGACTTGCTTCATCCATGGTACAACTACTTCTCTCAAAACATCAAGGTAAATATCAGCAGTCACCTTCAAGCCTTCTGGAAACAAATATGGGGTCATGATATCTTTTTCATTGCCGAGAACACCTAACACTATAGTTGTGGGAGTAAATTTTGTTTTCATGACAATTGGAACTTCATTAAGAAACAACAGAGCCACCTGTTGTTTCTTCTGTTGACTATTTGGTCCTACTGAGAATTCTTTTTATTGGAGAAGAAACTCAGAGGGTTTTTTTCTTTGGGATTTTCCCATTGTGTTAGCAGTTTCCTTACTTTTTCAAAGCACCTTTGCTTTGCTGTGTCATAAACTGGCCTCTTCTAAGAACATACGACCTATAGCTGATATCTTCAGCAATAATCTTGTGAACCATTTCAAGGTTACATCTGCATTTCTCTTGCTATGTAGTGCATTGACTTTCCTGGATCTTCATTAATGATCTCTTGAATTCTGTGTACACTATCTGGACTTGTGCGATCTTTGCATACCATATGCATTTTCCTTGTTGGTGTGGCAACATCAGGATCAGCATTATACTTCTTCACATTGTCAATTTTACTATGTAAAGGGATGTTATTGAAGTCCGCAATTTCATTAGCAATTTGCCATGCACATAGTCCAGAAATTATGGTTGCTGTCATGTATTCCTTCAACATGTCGGTTGATCTCAGAATTCAGTACTTTCTATCTGAAACATTGATGTTAAATCATAACCTTAGAAACATAGATTTTTTAAAATTTATTTTTATTGTTGTTGTATCATATCCATCCCTATTTACTCCCCTCTGTCCCCTTCCCCCCAACCCCCACCAAAGTCAATTGCACTTACTGTCCATGTCCATGGTTCTTCCATACTAGTTCTTTGACTAAACTGCTCCCCTTCTTTGCCTCCTCCTGCCTCCTCGCCCCTCCCCCTCCCCCTTGCCCACTGAAGGTCTATTCACTGTTTTCATGCATCTGGTTCTGTTTTGCTTGTTTGTTCTGTTCATTATTGTCCTGTAATGGGTGAGATCATATGGCACTTGTCTTTTATTGACTGGCTTATTTCACTAAGCATAATACTTTCCAGTTCCATCCATGTTGTTGCAAAGGGTAGGAGAGTTCCTTCTTTCTTTCTGCTGTGTAAATGTACCAGAGTTTTTTGATCCATTCATTCACTGTTGGGCACATAGGCTATTTCCAGCACTTCGCTATTGTAAATAGCACTGCTATGAACATAGGGATACGTAGGTTCTTATGAAGTGGTGTTTCAGGGTTTTTTGGGTATAGTCCCAGTAGTGGAATTGCTGTATCAAAAGGCAGTTCCATTTTTAGTTTTTTAAGGAAACTCCATACTGTTTTCCATACTGGCTGCACTAGCCTGCATTCCCAACAGTGCACCAGGGTTCCCTTTTCCCTGCATCCTCACCAGCACTTTTTGTTTGTTGATTTGTTGATGATTGCCATTCTGACAAGTATGAGGTGGTATCTTATTGTGGTTTTAATTGGCATCACTCTGATGGCTAGTGATGTTCAGCATTCTTTCATATGCCTTTGGGCCCTTTCTATGTCTTCCTCAGAGAGTTGCTGTTCAGAAACTTTGCCCATTTTTTAATTGGACTGTCTCTCTCCCTGGTGTTGAATCTTGAAAGTTCTTTATATATTTTGGATGTCAAACCCTTGTCTGAGGTATCATTGGCAAATATGCTTTCCCATGCAGTTGGTTCCCTTTGAATTTTGCTGGTGTTTTCTTTAGCTGACCAGAAACTTTTCAGTTTGATATAGTCCCATTTGTTTATTCTTTAATTTCCTTTGCCCTTGGTGAAGTATCAGTAAACATATTTCTGCATAGGATATCTAAAATTTTACTGCCTGTATTTTCCTCCAGGACCTTTATGGTAGCACTGCTTATGTTTAAGTCTTTTATCCATCTTGAGTTTCTTCTGGTGTCTGGTGTAAGTTGGTCGTCTAGTTTGAACTTTTGCATGTTGCTGCCCAGTTCTCCCAACACCACTTGTTGAAGGGACTGTTTTTCCTCCATTTCATGTTCCTTCCCCCTTTGGTGAATATTAATTGACCACAGAGTCCTGGGTTTATTTCTGGGCCCTCTATCCTATTCCACTGATCTATATGTCTATTTTTATGCCAGTACCAGACTGTTTTGAATACAGTCTGGTAGCCTTGCAGTATAGTTTGATGTCCGGTATTGTGATTCCTCCTACCTTGTTCTTCTTTCTCAAGATTGCTATGGCTATTTGTGGGCATTTTTGGTTCCATACAAATTTTTGAAGTATTTTTTCTATCTTTGTTAAGTGTGTTATTGGTATGTTAATTGGGATTGCATTGAATCTATAGATGGGTTTGGGTAGTATAGAAATTTTAATGATGTTAATTCTTCCCAACCATGAACATGGTATACGCTTCCATTTATTTGCATCTTCCTTAATTTTTTCCTTAAGTGTTCTGTAGTTTTCTGAGTATAGGTCTTTTTCCTCCTTGGTTAAGTTGATTCCTAAGTACTTTATTTTTCCTGTTGCTATGGTAAATGGGATTTGTTTTCTAACTCCTGTCTCTGATGTTTCATTATTGGTATACAAAAATGCTTTTGATTTCTGAATGTTGACTTTATATCCAGGTATTTTGCTGAATTTGCTTATTAGGCCAAATAGATTTTTGGTGGAGTCTTATCGGATTTTGTATGTGCACTATCATGTCATATCATCAAATAATGACAGCTTGACTTCCTCCTTTCCAGTTTGGATACCATTAATTCCTTTTTCTTGTCTGATTGCTATGGCTAGAACTTCCAAAACCATGTTGAACAGAAGTGGAGAAAGTAGACAGCCTTGTCTTGTTCCTGATCTTAGGGGGAAAGCTTTTAGTTTTTGTCCATTAAGTATGATGTTGGCTTCAGGTTTCTCATATATGGCCTTTATTATGTTGAGGTATGCTCCCTCTATTCCCATTTTGCTGAGGGTTTTTATCATAAATGGTTGCTGTACTGTATCAAATGCTTTTTCAGCATCTGTTGATATGATCATATGGTTTTTGTCTTTCATTCTGTTGATGTGGTATATTACATTAATTGATTTGCGAATGTTGTACCATCCTTGCATCCCTTGGATGAAACCCACTTGATCTTAGTGTATAATGTTTTGAATGTATTGCTGGATCCAGTTGGCCAATATTTTGTTGAGAATCTTAGCATCTATGTTCATCAGAGATATTGGCCTGTAGCTTTCTTTTTTAGTTGTGTCTTGACCTGGTTTTGGGATTAGAATAATATTGGCCTCATAGAAAGAGTTTGGGAGTCTTTCCTCCTGTTGGATTTTTTGGAATAGGTTGAGAAGGATTGAAGTTAGTTCTTCTCTAAATGTTTTGTAGAATTCACCTGTGTAGCCATCTGGTCCAGGGCTCTTGTGTTTTGGGAGATTACTTCTTCAATTTCACTGGTTGTTATTGGCCTATTCAGGCTTTCTTCTTCTCTGGCTTCCGTTTTGGTAGGTTATACATTTCCAGAAGTGTGTCCATTTAACCCAGGTTGTCATATTCTTGTCATATAGTTGTTTGTAGTAATTTCTAACAATCCCTTGTATTTCTGAAGTATCAGTTGTGATTTCTCCTGTTATTTCTGACACTGTTTATTTGGGTCCTCTCTCTCTTTTTGTTCATGAGTCTGGTTAAAGGCTTGTCAATTTTGTTTATTTTTTCAAAGAACCAGCTCTTGGACTTATTGATTCTTCCAGTTGTAGTTTTAGTATCTAAGTGATTTAATTCTGCTCTGATCTTGATGATTTCCTTCTTTCTACTTGCTATGGGCTTTGTTTGTTGTTGCTCCTCTATTTCTTGCAGCTTTATAGTTAGGTTGTTTGTATAAGCTTCTTCTGCCCTTTTGAAGTAGGCCTGTATTGCTCTGAATTTTCCTCTGAGGACTGCCTTTGCTGTGTCCCATAGGTTTTGGGCTGTTTTGTGTTCATTCTCATTTGTTTCCAAAAAATTTCTGATTTCATGTTTGATCTCATTGTTAACCCGTTCTTTACTTAAAAATTTGTTATTCAGTCTCCATGAGTTAGAGTGTTTTTGTTTTTTTCCCTTAAGTTTGGTTTCTAGTTTCAGTCCATTGTGATATGAGAAGATGCTTGTTTTTATTTCAGTTTTCAGCTTTTCTGTATTTGTGGAACCATGTCTTGTGACCTACCATGTGGTCTATCTTTGAGAATGTTCCATGTGCATTTTTAAAAATGTGTATTTTGCTTCTTTGGGGCAAAAGGTTCTATATATATCACTTAGGTCCCTTTCCTCTAGAGTGTTGTTCAGTGCCACAATATCCTTGGTGTTTTGTTGTTTTGTTGTTTTTTTTGTTTGTTTTTGTTTTTGTTTTGGAAAAACTGTCCGTTGTTGATAATGGGGTATTAAAATCCCCTACTATTAGTGTGTTGCTTTCTATATTATTCTTGAAATCCTCCAAGATTTTCCTTATATGTTTCAGAGCTCCTATATTAGGTGCATATATGTTTGCCAGAGTTATATCTTCTTGATGGATTATTACCTTAAGTACTACAAAATGTCCTTCTTTATGTCTTTTTATGGCCTTCATTGTAAAATCTATTTAGTCTGAAAAAATTACTGCTACTCCAGCCTTTTTTTCATGTCCATTTGCTTGATATATATTTTCCATTTCTTCATTTTCCTTCTGTGTTGATCTTTTGTTCTGAGATGGGTCTCTTGAAGACAGCATATATGTGGGTCATGTTTTCTTATCCATTCAGTTACCTTATGTCTTTTGATTGATGCATTTAATCCATTTACATTTAAGGTTATTATTGATTGATAAATATTGCCATTTTCCCCCTTCATACCTGTGTTCTTCTCTGTCTCTATTTCTTCATTTTTTAAAAGCAGACCCTTTAATTGAGCATTTCTTACAGTGCTGGTTTGGTAGAGATGTATTCTCTTAGTCTTGTTTTGTCTGGTAAACTCCTTATTTCTCCTTCCATTTTGAATGAAAGCCTTGCTTGGTAGAGTATTCTTGGTTGCAGGCCTTTGTTTTTCATTACTTGGAATATATTTTGCCATTTCTTTTTGGCTTGTATTGTTTCTGTTGAATAATCATTGGATAACCTTATTGGAGCCCCCTTATATGTTATTTGCTGTTTCTTGCTTGATGTTTTTAGGATTCTCTCTTTATCTTTGAAATTTGCCATTTTAATTATAATGTGTATTGGAGTGCATCTGTTTGGATTCATTCTCATTGGAACCTTCTGTGCTTCCTGAACTTGAGTAACATTTTCACTCATGTTAGGGAAGTTTTCTCTCATTACTTTTTTGAATAGGTTTTCCATTTCTTGTTTCTCTTCTCCATCTGGTATCCCTATGATATGGATATTGTGTTTTATGTTGTCATGCAGCTCTCTTAAAACCTCTTCATTCTTGTTCAGCCTTTTTTCATTTTGTTGCACTGTCTTGGAATGTTTTTCTGTGTTGTCCTCCAGCTCACTGATCCGGTCCTCTGCTTCCTCTAGCCTACTATTGTTTCCTTCTACTATATTCTGCAATTCAGAAATTATATTCTTCATTTTCTCCTGGCTCTTACTGATAGTTTCTATGTCCTTTTTAATGCTGGTGTAGTTCTCAGTAAGTTCCGTGTAGATTCCCTGGAGTTCCTTGTAGTTCCCCTGGAGTTGTTTGTAGTTTTCTTTGAACTGGCTAAGCTCATTGAGCTTCTCTATCATCATCATTTTGAATTTCATATCTGATAGTTTACTTGCCTCTGTTTAATTTAGTGATCTTTTGGGGATTTCTTTTTTCATTTTGGTGATGGACTGTTTCTTTTTCTCCACATTTTTTGGTTTCTTTGTAATCCAGTCAGACTGTGATCAGCTGCCAGGCTAAAAACTGCTAGGATGGAAGCAGTGATTTAATTGTAATCCTATTGGTCTGTGATCCATCACCACGTCCAGATGCAGTTTGGGGTGACAGACTGATTCAGTTGTAAATTAATAAATTAGCTACCAAACTATGGCCCTACTTGGCTAGACAGAGAGGTTTAATTGTAATCCAATGGATCAGCCACCACCTCAGGTGCAGCCTGATGGGACAGATTTGGATGTAAATCAATAAATCTGTGATCAGCCGCCAGACTCAGGAGCTGCTGGGCTAGACAGCAAGGTATAATTGTAATCCAATCAATCTCTGATCAGCTGCCAGGCCCAGAGGCCAATGTGGGAGACAAACTAACTCAGTTGTGAACCAATGAATTCTTAATCAGCCATCAGGCTCAGTTGCTGCTGTGTGGGGCTGACTGTCTTACTCAGCAGTAGGTCAGAGAATTTGTAATCAGCCATGGGGCCCAGGCTCTGCTGTGAGAGAAGGACTGACTCAGTTGCAAAGCAATGAATCTAGGATCAGCTACCAGCCTTTCAAGCCACTGTGCAGAGCTGACTGACCCAGCTGGAAGTCAGAGAGTTTGTGATCAGCCTACTAGCGTAGGTATTGCTGGGGGAGAAATACTTCTTCAGGTGCCAACTGTTGTATCTATGCTTACACATGGCGGGGAGGGAGAGATGTATTTAGATGTAAATCAGAGAATTGTGATCTGGCACCAGGCTCAGGCACCACTGGGTGGGCAGATTGCTTCCAGTGGGCGGGGCTATGAAGACCCTCATACAGAAGCTGCTTAGTGCAGTACAGTCCTGCAGGTGTGGGCGATGAGTCAGCACCAGGATCCCCACAGCCACTTCCCCACTTCTCTCCTCTAAGCCATCGCTGCAAACCCTTCCCATGTGTCTCCAGTCCTCTCTGCCCTCCCTCCACTGAAGCCCAGGGTAGGTGGTTGCCAATGTATTTTCACTGTGGCCACCCTAGTAGTTCTCTGTCTCCAGTGCTCTCTTAGGCCAGCAATCTCCAAGGCTTTCTGCCCTTCTCAGCTGGATGCTGCTCTGCTCTCCACCATGTTGCTGTAGCTAGGACACTCACCTCAGGGACCAGAACCCACCCTTCTCAGGTAGAGCCCCAGGCTCCATCTCTTGGGATGCTGCCTCCACTGGGGTCCAAGCTAGCCCTCTTGCATTTCCAGGATTCCTACCAGTCACATTGTGATGAATTGTCCTCTTCTACCCTGTCTGTGGTTATAGGACTTCTTTCTAGCTGGTGTTCTAACGGTAATTCCAGCTGACTTTTAGAAACATAATATTTTAAAATTAATAAATGAGATGCAACAATATTGCCAATTTACTTTGTGCACCCTGCATATTTTTTAATTATAATAAGCATTTAAGTTTTTATATTAAATTTGCAGATAAACCTTAAAAGATTTGTGTAACTAAATATCTAAGAAATAAGAATACATCTGTTATCACAGCTAAATTAATTGCTTTTCTCAGAATACTACCATTAATTATTTTCCTGTAAAAATATAGCATTTTATAGTACCATCCATTTAACTTTGAAGAACTAAATGTTTAAATAGTGCAGATGGCTTTAAATGTCAAATGTCAAGAAATGACAAAACGAGGCTCTTTTTTTTAGAAAACTGAGTAAATTTGATGACATAATGAGGAAATAGTACTAAGCTATGTAATCTCATTCAAGAGAATGTCAATGAAAAAAGTAGAATTCACCAGAGGAAATTATTAACTTAAAGGATAAATTCATGTAGAATTTTTCATTATAAATAACCAGGGGGATAATATTCTCCAAAGGCACATATTCTTAGAATTGTGAAAGAGTATCATTTTTTAAATTAAGAGAAAGCTCATGATTCCCTGTAATAGCATTATTTGTATTAGGTCTGGTGTTACTTCAGTGAGCAGTACACATAGACATATAGTCTATCCAGAAAATGCCCAAACATAATACTAATGTAATGAGAACAATTTGAATGACATTTATGTAACCTGGCAGCCAAAGAGAGTGGCCTGGAATGCTCATGCATGAAAAATGACAACTTCACTGTTCTAGTCAGTGGGGTTGATAGATGTTATTAAGTGAGCATGTGTACTGTGTGGCCACTGCATTCAAAATGCCTGAGCAAGTAGAGCAAAGAATCTTCATCACCTTTTGTGTTAAGCTTGAACATTTCTCTGCAAAAATCTTTGGATGATTTAGAAGGCTGCAGTTATGGTCAACTGCTGATTCATAGCTTCATCACAACATGCCCACTCATGCATCATGTCATGTGCAGATTTTTGGTGAAACATCAAATCACCAAAGTGACTCGGCTTCTCTACAGCCCTGTGACTTCAGACTTCTCCCAAAACTAAAATAACCTTTGAAACAGAAGATATTTCAGACCTTTGATGAAGTTCAGGAAAATACAGTGGGCAATTGAGAAAACTGTGTGAGGTCCCAAAATGCCCACTTTGACAGAAATTGATGTTTCAATATCCTATGTATAGTGTTTCTCATATCTTCTTCAATAAGTATCTCTTTTTCATATTACATGGCTGGATAGCTTCTGGACAGACCTTCATATCTATACAATTTTGAGGGTATGGTTCATGGGATAATTACACTCCTGAGGGAATCTGAGCCACTTCATGACATACTGTGTTTCATATCTTTAGTCTAACAAAGTATGAGAGTTTTGCACAATTACTCCACCCCATCAAAACTTGACCAAATCAGTTTAGGTGTTTTTTTAAGTGATTTGTTATTTTCTGTTATGTGTTTAAAAGTGCAAAGACTACTCTGTATGAAACCTTCTTTTATCTTCTGTCACTTTTCCCCCTACCCTGAAATTATAAGACAGGAAATATATAACAGCAGATTGGTATTCTCCTCTTACATGAAACTTACACTAAGCATATTGCTCAAATACTTATACATTTGAGGGCAAAATATTTGCAGTATGCCCTGGAAATGGCTCTTTTAACTGCTTTGAAAACTGTGATTGAAAACTTTGTGCAGCTTGGGTTCATGTAAGTTAATTTAAAGGTCAAAGTGATATAATTTGCGATGATTGATTTATTTGGGAAGGAGTTAAATACCTTTGCTAATTTTTTGGTTATAAAATAGAAAAGGTGGTAGAAAATTATTGATTAGCAGATACAGTATAGTGATGTTTAAAAGTGCACTTTCAACCCTGGCTGGTAGCACAGTGGATAAGGTGCCGGCCTGCAAACCCAAAGGTTGCTGGTTCGATTCCCCAGCCAGGGCACATAACCAGGTTGCAAGCCAGGTCTCCAGCCAGTTCCTTGGCTAGAGGCAGGTGAAAGGCAACCATACATTGATGTTTCTCTCCCTCTCTGCCTCTCTCCCCTTCACTCTCTCTGGAAATA